>JAVTVY010014108.1:0-51666 GCA_036873755.1 Hanleya hanleyi | reverse complement strand
CGACAGGTGGCGCGACTCAGTGCGACCCAGATAGACAAGGCGAAAGTAGTCCCTCTTTTTCCGGAGGATGTGATACGGGAAATGCGATACGGAAAGAAAACGTGCCTTTGTATTTGTTACCTAGCATACATTGGTATGATAAGTACATGTTATTATTGTTTTCCTGTTTCAGACCTCGAGAAGATATACACCACAAACAAGTTCTGGCATCTCCGATGTATTCTGAAATCCAACCTGGTGTTTTGTATTGCATGAGGAGCTGTATTGCCCTCCCATCGCGATGTGCTGTGATTTCCTTTAACTGGGGAAAGAAAAGTTGTCTCGGATTTACTGCTCTTGACGTATTAACCCCCTCTCATCAAGGTTCGGAGTCCGGCTGGGTCACGTGGAAGATCATACCCATTCCGCTATAAAATCTTAAAACCTACTAGAATTCTAGCTGACAGCTATTTCCAATTTATATTTGATGATGCGGACGATTTCTAACTGTTAGATACTTGCTGATGGCCGTTCATTTGTGATACTGAAATGTCAAGTATATGTAGTTGTTGAAATGATAACTTTTGTGAATATTGAGGTATAAGTCATGTGCTGTCTGCCAGATGTAATTTTGACTTTTCATTCTAGCCTTAATGTATATTTTCAAATTTCCCAAAATGTTCGCCGTTGCTCTTAGCGTATATGGGTGAGTCGCTTTCAACATTTGTCCAGCTATATCACGTATATAGCGTATATGGTTACTTGTATATCATTGTTGAAGATATATCATATCATGTATGTTATAACACACACATTTGTTTCCTATCGCGCAAAAGCTCATGTAAGTCAGTGGGAGAACGAATCGTTTTTGTCACTCACTTTAATCTGAACAATCCTTATACATGTTAGATTCATGCTAATATTTAGTATTCAAGGAATTATTCCTACATGGAATAATTGAAACACTTTGGTACATTCCCTTGCAATAAGGGAGTATTCCCTTGAAATATTTTAGCATATCCCTTGTATCGACCATGGGCACATTTGTAATCGTGCAATTTTTGGTTCATATTTGACATACATACCGTTGCGCTTATAAAAAGTAAAGTGGCTGCGGACCTTCTCCGCCTTGTTCGGAGGTGATGAGACCATCCGACATCCGACCGTCCGCGTTGTGAGACCATCCGACAGTCTCCCCACGGGGCTCCTCTGTGTACAGAAGGTAGGAATTGGGATTTCGGGCAATCGCTTGCTCATACGTTTCCCCAAATCCAAGCTTGTGGTATAACACGTGTTTTTTGAACCTGATCAGCATTTCGGTGCCGCTGGGAGAAATATCGCCACCGACGGGGGTTTTCTTCGTGGTGTAAAGAACTGTAGAGAACGTGGCACTGGCAGTGACTGTGGCAGTCGTTCCGGTTCTTCAGTTAGCGGCGGGTAAATGGGCGAGGACAGACTCGTCGTTTTATCTCTTTGAGTACAGTGTACAGTTCACTAGCCAGGTCAACCATCAGAGTTTCACAGTCACCTTCACGCCACCTTCGATATTGTTAATAATAATTCAATATTGGGGGGTTGTTTATTAAAGAGTTTCCGCTATAATAATCAAAAATCCAGAGACCTCATTCGTACAACAGCATTAGCAATGAGAGCAAACATAAAACTAGGCTAGATTCCTGTGAGAGAGAAGCGGTCAACAATAATCTATGATGCAGTTTTGAAGAATTTTCAATGATCAGTATTCCATAAGATTTTCGTTACAGAAGTCGTTATCTAGAGGATTGTGATTGTGTCTGTGCACATGAATCCCATGCGGGTTTTAAAGTTCATACGGCTCCTAAATCAGCTCTGTTAAGCGAAAAAATTTACTCAAATTACGAAACGTAATGCCAAAGATCTTGGCTGACAGCAAAATACGATCGTATCATGCTGTATTTATCGCCACATTTGAGAACATTTTAGTGGATGCGCTTCATAGTATATCCCGGTTTTACAAGTTTCTACAGTGTAGCTTGCGACGGTGATTAAAATATTAAAGTTTTACTGACGAAGAACACTCTGGATGAAGGGACCTAAATATAGAAACCCATGAAGAATAAACCTTAAGGCCGACCAGAATATAATCCTGACTGTCCTCCACCAAACGCTATGTGGACGATCTTCTCGATGTGGATGATAGCTATATAAATGCCGCAAAGAAGGATATATAAGCTTCACTGGATTGAAAGGAAACTATAAATAGCCTTATCCGCACATCATATCTAGACCTATAACTCTATAGATATGGAGAGTGTCCCTCTCTCTCGTCGTCTTTACGATGAAAGAGATGATTACAATTTCGACATCGAAAACTATCTCTTTCTGGTCAGTAATATTCTTGTGAGACCATCATTTTATCCTCAGCTTTTTCGAAGTTCTGCGATCTCTCAATATTGTTATAAGATGTTCCCTCTAATACTATGCTCCAGAACGTAGCTTGTCATTCGAGGAAAAAATGCACGTGACCATTAGTCGGATTCTAAACATACGTTATGATATAAAACTGCCGAAATGATCCCACCGCATATTATATAAAAATTTCAGAAAATATATTACAATAGCCTGATCAAAATATTAAGAATAACGGTCATATTTGACAGAGACATGCTAATTGTTTCCTGATATATGTTTTTTTCTTGTACTGATATATAAGGTAGGCTAAGATAAATTACTGCTGTTTTTACCACACACCCCAATCATACCAGAATTTCGGAAATTTGAACAAATTAAACATAATTCTCTTATTCTGAAGAATTTATGCTTAGCAGCTTAGCTATACAATACTTGTGTATGAAGCTGATCACACTGTTTGTCGTGTATATGATTATGGTCTATAAAGTGACTAAAATCTGTTCGTACTTCTCAAATTATGGTACATAAATTATTTATCTCCGTTTACTGATCTTTATGTATTCTGGCAAAATATTCCCTACTGAACCGCATCATTATACGTAATAAAGTAACATATATCCTAATGAATTAATAAGTTTTGCCAGCAAACCGACGCCCGACACGAATTGTATTGACGATTGACTGGACTGCCCCCACCTCACTCAAACCCCTACTCTGATGAGCCAAACATCCCCTCCATATTATGTGGATTTAAATGGAAGTATGTTATTACTATAGCGTACATTTTGTCTGTGCTAACATGAACGGCGCACTATTTCATCCAATCGTATGATCATCCATAGCATGAGGTTCCCGATTTTATTGATATGATGGATCTAGTATTCCGAGGAGGCAGATCCAATATCAAATAAGGCCTCATATCAGACCACTTTTTCTTTTCGTTTCTGACATTAACATATGACTCGTGTAGAGCTAGATTCTATGTTGGATTTTGTAATTTTGTATTTCAACCTTATTTAGATCATATTACAGAGAAAAAGTTTAGAATGGCGTTTACAAGGATTCGTACTTCCTCCCATAGACTACAAATTGAAACCGGTCGCTGGACTAAACCAGCCATAACTACTGTGGAAGATAGATTATGTACGCTATGTGAAGTAGTAGAAGACGAATGTCATTTTATTATAATATGCCCGAGATATCGTGATATCCGTAAAATATACATACCGCAGTGAACAAGTTCATAAATCTCATTACTTCAGAACTCCATTGCTATATTAAAAAGGTTAGCTATATACAAAAAGCATTCGAGATAAGACTTTGTATAATAATTAACCAATGGAGTTTATATATCCAAAAACTCTTGTGTCAGTCCTTGCCGCCATCGATTTTTTGTATATTGTGAATGTAATTATGCTCAAGGGCAAGTTGGCCTACTGCAATAAAGACTATTATATTAATAGACCCATCGGTGTTCAGTTTTCTTGAACACTGATGTTATGAAGGAAATAAGACAGTTAATTCGTTCCTGATGAGGGATTGTAATTGTCGAGACATCCTAGCTGGATAAGTGTCTCCAACAGTATGTGTCCTTTCGCATCAAGTTCTCCCGTAAGACATTTTGAGTTGTTCGGTACCCGTACATATTCCACGCCCGACCAGATGTTGTGGAAATAGCGGCGCAATATTTTCCTCAAACTGCTGTTACCTTGTTACCTTCTCAAGGTCCCACGTCAACAGGGTTGAAAGAAGTATGATGGTAGATTTTCCAGAATCAGCTATGAATCTAGCTTTGTATGGTGTTTCATTCAGTTTTGGAAGTCCAGTAATTTAAAAAAAAATACTAGCATATTTTTTTTTCAAGAAAAGCTTTCTGTTCCAGTCACACAATGAAACGAGCTGGTCGAGAGAATTAATTATGAATAAATCATTATCATGGTACTGATAAGCAATTTTCGGGTAAAGGCGGAGGAAGTAGGATCATCTAGATGTTAACTAGCATGTAAGAATGTATATTGTGATTTTCAATGGTGAGTTTGACACAATAAATTAATTACTCTAAAGAATGAGAAACACTGTATGTTTGATTCTATGTTTTGGTTTATTTTTATACCATCTTCAGGGACAACCAGGACGTGAACGATTCTGGCAGCCAGACATGTACCGATGTGAATACATTATTATCATAATTTCAATAAACACTGATGCCAATTACTGTTTGACAGTATACAAGCTGGCATTCCTGTATATTCTGAATAATGTATTAACATTCAAAACGATCAATATATTTCATCATTAATTGTATGTTTAACCATTTCACACATGACAGTACACAGCAAAACTAGCGTCAGTACTGTTTCAGTACATTCTACCAAAGTACTGAAACAGTACTGAAATATAACAGTACTGAAACAGTACTGTTATATAACAGTAGCAATTCAGTACTGAAGCATTACAGTACTGAAACAGTACTGAAATATAACAGTACCAAAACAGTACTGATATATAACAGTACTGAAATATAACAGTACTGTTTCAGTACTGAAACAGTACTGTAATGTTTCTGTACTTTTTCAGTACTGTACGATTTCAGTACTGAAACAGTACTGTAATGTTTCTGTACTTTTTCAGTACTGTACGATTTCAGTACTGTTTCAGTAGGCCCCTACTGTAATATCTCATTATTCTTACAGTATGCATTACTGACACTGTGTGGAAACACCATTGTCACTGATATGATGAGACCCATTTGGGACGAGGGACGTCTCCCATTCCAACCAATTCAATTCAATTCAATGTTATAGTCAACTCGACATGAATTACACAGATCAGCGGGGGGACAACTCCCAATGCCAATAGGGGGCGCTGTAGGTAAGCAGACGACACTGCACGCAAGAATACAGATCCTGAAAAAGTATCGTTCTCGGTATTCAAGGGGAGACAATCTCGCCACCAGGAGTCGCTGCTTTTACAGATTGCTCGTACACAGTCTCACACAACAAAGACTGCTCCAGGATCACACTGAACTGAAATTTCTAAACTTTTGTAATAAATCATAATTCTGTATCGCAAAATATATTCGTTCGCACTCAAAAGAAATGTTTTGTACCGGTTCTTTTGCTGCCACATTGCTTGTCTATCGTACTGCAGTATCGACAGTATGGGTTCAAACGTTGGTACCGTATGCCACGTGCCCATATATTGGAAATATGAATTGTGTATTTTGCCCTTTCACTGCTTTGAAAATCAAACATCGTCAACATCAAACTTCTTACTCGTAAGTTGTATAATCATAATAGGTGCAGAAGTATATCATTTTAGATCACAGAATATAACTTATTTCATCCAATGATAGTTCTGAAATCTTGTAATAGATGTGGATGACATAAATATTTCGAAATATTTGTATCATGAATTAAAAAGCACCCGTCACCCATTTACGAACAAAATTCACCCCACATTATTTCGCAGACCAGATATTAGCTTGCTGTTTTTTGTATTCGCTTCCTATTGTCTCCAGGAACACGCCAATAACAGCGAAAATGTGTTTTCGCATGCGCGAGAACAAAAATGTGGCGGTATTGGGGCGGTGTGCGCAGGAGTGTTGTGCGCAGGTATGACGTCACTTCCGGTCTGGGTGAATGGGGCGTGACCTTGGGGGCATGGATTCCTCCGCGGCGATGCGGTCTGGCGGTGATGCGGTCTGCCTCCGCGGACCGAAAGTAGTCCCAAAACCGTGGGTTTTCGTGAGAATGTTCGGCAATCTGTAGGGACCGCTAGTGGACCGATGGGGTCGTATGAGGTATCAATGTGAAGCATTCGTGAAGGGGCATCTGATGGGGTGGGTGTGGGGTTAAAATATCGTCATTCTGCGCATGCGCGGTAGACCAAGGGTATGGAAATAGACGTTTTGGGGTCTAGGGGGGTCCCTGGTGGGCCGATTGGATCGAGTGAGGTATCAATGTGAAGCCTATGTGAGGGGGCATCGGATGGGCTGGGTGTGGGGTTGGAATATCGTCATTCTGCGCATGCGCGGTAGACCAAGGATGTGGAATAGACGCTTTGGGGATCTAGGGGAGCCCCTAATGGTCCGATGGAGTCGTATGTGGTATCAATGTGAAGCATTCCTGAAGGAGCATCCGATGGGGTGCGTGTGGAGTCGGAATGTCGTCATTCTGCGCATGCGCAGTAGACAAAGGGTATGGAAATAGACGTTTTGGGATCGAGGGGGGTCCCTAATGGGCCGATGGAGTTGTATGAGGTATCAATGTGAAGCCTATGTGAGGGCGCATCCGTCTGGACCTGGGTGCATGTAAAATTAGGATTTTTTCCCGAAAATATAAAAAGCGGAACACGGACTTTACCCCTAAAATAGGGGAAAACCCCTATCAACTCTAGCCAAAAGGGCTAATATCGGTCCCCGGGCTTATCGGGGCCTGCCTATCAAGTTAATGGGGTGGGTGCATGTAAAATTAGGATTTTCCTCCGAAAATATAAAAAGCGGAACACGGACTTTACCCCTACAATAGAGGAAAACCCTATCAATCCTATCATATCGGTCCCTGGCTTATCGGGGCCTGCTGAGAGAGGTAGGGTGGGGGAGTGGGTGCATGTAAATTTAGGATTTGTCCCGAAAATATAAAAAGCGGAACACGGACTTTACCCCTACAATAGGGGAAAGTCCGAAAGGGCGAATATAGGTCCCTGGCCTATCGGGGTCTGCCTATCAAGTCATGGGTGGGTGCATGTAAAATGCGGATTTGTCCCCGAAAATATAAAAAGCGGAACACGGACTTTACCTCTACAATAGGGGCTTGTATTATACAATATACGGGAGAATGCCTGTATGGGGTATGGGGGTGGTAATTTTTGTTTGTGAGTAGGATCCGACTGGACTAATGTATCGTCCGTTTTCATCATTTTGTGCTGGCCGTAGTATAGAAAGCAGGCATTCTGGGGATTCGTGGAGGTTTGTTGATTGATTGAGGGCCCATACCTGGTCAAATGGACCGTGTGGGGTATCAGTTTTACATCCGGGTCCTCATCTTACATTTAGGAGTAGTATAGAAAGCAACAATTTTGGGGCCCCGAGCTCCGAGCTTCTGCCTGCCTCATCCCCGAGCTCCGAGCTCCCGACTACTCCATCCCCGAGCTCCGAGCTCCCGTCGTTACGCCTTAACGCCCTAGCATAACGCATTGACGGCATGATATACACAGATGAAAGAAAAACAACAACAACAAGGATGAGAGATGAGAGAACAACAACAACATGTTTTTTCCCCATATGGTTTATTCTCCCCTCCAGTACATCATACCCACGCTGGGGGAGCCGCGTTGGGTATGTTTACAATTTAAGAAGACTCTTGTCCAATCAGAGGCCGCCATTTGGCGCTGTATCAGTCATATTAGTTCTTGTCCGTTACTGCGTTAGATGTATTCTCGGCTGCTCTTGTCCAATCAGAAGTCGCCGTTTCAGATACTTTCATCTTTGCTCGGTGTGACCTAATCATCGTCGGGCAGGCCTGGATATTGTTCGGGCATTATTCATGATGGACCTGTGCGTGGGGTCGCCTTTCATTTCAAGCGGTAGTAAGGTATACTGTTCATAGATCGCCATGGCTGTTTTCCTGATGCAGGGGCGCATTTGGGTGTACGTCTGTTGTAAGTTATCCTGTCCGGCGTTCTCGAACGCTGCAGCATGAGTATTGATAGCTGCTGTCACAATACGATCCCAGAAGGAAGGTTCTGCCTCACTTTCCTGGTATGTAGGCTGACTATCTGAGGTCAAGCTCTCCGTATCAGTATATAGACTCTCAGCAATCTCACTTTCCTGGGATGTAGGCTGACTATCTTAGGTCAAGCTCTCCTTATCAGTAGATAGACTCTCATCAATTTCTGCATCGGCTTCTTGTGCCTCGGAGTCTTCAATCCCATGTATATTTTTCTTGTGTCGCATCATATCGTAACGTCTGGTGAACGTGCGTTGGCACTCAGAGCAAGTATAAGCCATATTGATGGTTGAACGTCGACTGTGCGTGTTTTGGCAGTACACTTGCTTTTATAGACAGTAACGCCCGTCAACGCTTAGCTTAACGCTTCAACGCCCTGGTGAACTAGCTCAGAAGCCCTGATTTTCATGGAATTGCCACCAATACATCGAAATGCAGTGACGCCCGTCAACACCCGTCGTTACGTCAAAATGATGAAAACGGACGATACATTAGTCCAGTCGGATCCTACTCACAAACAAAAATTACCACCCCCCATACCCCATACAGGCATTTTCCCGTATATTGTATAATACAAGCCCCTATTGTAGATGTAAAGTCCGTGTTCCGCTTTTTATATTTTCGGGGACAAATCCGCATTTTACATGCACCCACCCATGACTTGATAGACAGACCCCGATAAGCCAGGGACCGATATTCGCCCTTTGGGACATGGCTGATAGGAGTTTTCCCCTATTGTAGGGGTAAAGTCCGTGTTCCGCTTTTTATATTTTCGGGACAAATCCTAAATTTACATGCAACCACATCCTACCTCTCTCAGCAGGCCCCGATAAGCCAGGGACCGATATGATAGGATTGATAGGGTTTTCCTCTATTGTAGGGGTAACGTCCGTATTCCGCTTTTTATATTTTCGGGGGAAAATCCTAATTTTACACGCACCCACCCCATTAACTTGATAGGCAGGCCCCGATAAGCTCGGGGACCGATATTAGCCCTTTTGGCTAGAGTTGATAGGGGTTTTCCCTTATTTTAGGGGTAAGTCCGTGTTCCGCTTTTTATATTTTCGGGAAAATATCCTAATTTTACATGCACCCATGTCCAGACGGATGCGCCCTCACATAAGCTTCACATTGATACCTCAAACAACTCCATCGGCCCATTAGGGAAACCCCCTCGATCCCAAAATGTCTATTTCCATACCCTTTGTCTACTGCGCATGCGCAGAATGACGATATTCCGACCCCACATGCACCCCATCGGATGCTCCTTCAGGAATGCTTCACGTTGATACCTCATACGACTTCATCGGACCATTAGGCGCTCCCCTAGATCCCAAAAACGTCTATTCCACACCCTTGGTCTACCGCGAATGCGCAGAATGACGATATTCCAACCCCACAGCCCGCCCATCCGATGCCCCCTCACATAGGCTTCACATTGATACCTCACTCGATCCAATCGGCCCACCAGGGACCCCCCTAGACCCCAAAACGCCTATTTCCCATACCCTTGGTCTACCGCGCATGCGCAGAATGACGATATTTCAACCCCACACCCACCCCATCAGATGCCCCTTCACGAATGCTTCACATTGATACCTCATACGACCCCATCGGTCCACTAGCGGTCCCTACAGATTGCCGAACATTCTCACGAAAGCCCACGGTTTGGGGACTATTTTCGGTCCGCAGAGGCAGACCGCATCACCGCCAGACCGCATCACCGCGGAGAAATCCATGCCCCCAAGGTCACGCCCCATTCACCCAGACCGGAAGTGACGTCATACCTGCGCACAACACTCCTGCGCACACCGCCCCAATACCGCCACATTTTTGTTCTCGCGCATGCGCAGTGAGGTCAATGGGACTCTTAATCAACCCTATATACTACTTAAATTCATGTTAGGAATATATATATATTTTTTTGAAAATGTGTAATTAATAAAGCTCTTTTACAGAGGAGATTTAAAAAGCGCACTCGTGATTCCGTCACGATTTTTTGGGGATTCCGTCACGGAATAGATGTAACCCCTGTGATGACCCAATCACTCTTTTCTCACGAGGAAAAAAAAATTATATCATCCTTGGGTACTGTATGTTAGTAAGAAATGTCATATACGGATGATCAGATCGAAAGAGAGCAGCAAAAAAAAATTAGACAAACAACACTAGTCAAAACGGAGGACTTTATTGCGTGTAGAAACTCACTAAGGCACCTGGAACTAGAACTAATGCCCCTCTCAATATTTTCAGAAAAAAACAAATTAAAAAAAAAACACTTAAGGCAGACATAAGGTACATGTGTATATCTGTATTAAATGCATATTTTACTTTTCGATACGCATGAGAGGCATCTTTGCTCATTCACATTCATAAGGTGAACTTTGTTAAAATAAAAATAAAAAAAAATCTGTGTTAGTGACATAGTCAAAGCTCAATCAACCATCACGAAACATTTACTGCAGAAACTTATAAAACAAGGTTATACCACCAAGCGCCTCCACTCAAAGGAACATCATGATATCTTGCTGGCATCATTAAAAACTGTTTACCGCTTCACTCTTGCATATTTATGTATACTTTGATTTTTTTTCCTTGAAATTGATGCTAATGCTGTTACATGTATGTGAATTAGTTATTTCGATTATGGACACGGAGATTCCTTATGGACGACGGCTGAATATTTAATAACGGACTAGATAGTTGTATTTCTGCTGAAATGATATGTATTTAATATTTGAATTATTTATTTTATTAATTTTTTTTTTTTTTTTGACGGCGAATATTTATAAAAATATGTTGTGAGAAACAACAGGCAAAACTAGATGTAACTGTTATCCTAAGGGATAACTGAGATACCCCCCGCCCTGCAAAACAAGTCCCCAGTTCTGAGTAATATTTCAATACAGTATAAATAAAACCCAAGGATTGGAAGAGCCATAACTCCGTAACAAATGTGTGAATCGCATGGTAAATGTATTAAAATAGAAGAAATTTTTTAGGAGTATTAGTGCGGACAAAATTTTATCTACAGGATGGACAAACCGATCTTGTACCCCTCCCCCAGCTTTATTGCATGGCGGGGTGGGGGTGTATAGTGATGGAATATTATAATGTAAAATACTGCTTGTTGATCAGGTTATTAGCTCTCATTACATCAATATTTGAAGAAATTCATTTGAAGGCCTGGTAATTTTGACCAAATATTTCAGGTCATAAATAAGAGATGCACATCTTCAACCATATTAAACATGTGTACAAAGTTTGAGAAACATGCAGTAATAACTGTGTGACTGTGCGGCTAGTTAATTACACAAGAACATGCTCTATATATTGGAATATATACAGAAAATCGACAAAGTCCAAGTCTGGGTAATTTTGACAAAAATTAATATTTCATGTCACAAATAGGTGATGCAAATCTTCAAACATGTGTACAAATTTTCAGAACCTTCTGATAAAAATAGTAGGAGTATACTTGATTACACTAGAAACTTGTCTCTACATGGGAATAGATCCTGAAAATGGCAAAGTGCTATAAAGTTCAAAATGTCATAAATATGTCAAAAATTATCATTTCGCCTTGTAAATAGGACATGCACATCCTCAAACCATAGGTAACACATTGTAAAGTTTCATTAAAATAGAAGCAAAATCTTAGGAGTAGTCCGGACAAAATTGTGTCTACGGACGGACGGACAGACCAGCCGATTCCAATATACCCCCCTAACTTCGTTGCGGGGGTATAACAAAATGGAGTTTACACTGGCGAAGATTTCTTGTTTGATTGCTCGGAAATAAGCTAGAACGCGTCTCCGGCCATGTAAGTGGCCCTTGGCCAATTGTGCTGTGATAGTGGCCCCTCCAATCACCAATTGCTTCCGCCGTGAGCCATAGGGAGCGTGGTGGTGAATATGCCCAGATCTAAATAATTATGAAGTGAAGCGAAGGGAGGTGGGAGATAGATCTAACCGACGTGAAGAAAATCGACATGAAAGTTGCAGTTTTTAATCTATGACTAGATATTTGATAGGGTGCAGTCTGCAAGGGGCGGGGCGAGGGGGGGGTGAAGCAAATCACAAAACGAAAGTTGCATATACACGTGTTAACTTCGCACTACAAATTTGAATCGGAGGTGTGGTGAGCGCTTGACGCACTAGAAATAATGTTGCGTACTCTCTAAACACACTTGAGTCGATAGTTCCCTCAGGTAATCCAGTGTAAATTCATTCCTCTCAATTATATGCAACTAACGCTAATCGTTAGTTCACATTATCCGAATTTGAGCAAATGTGTCGCTTGTCTGGAATAAGGGAGATAACACTCCACAATTGTTCTCAGTTATCTACCCTTGCCTGGTTGCATTGCTGGCAGGATGCTAGAGTTGTGCCCCCCGATGTAATACCGACGGTCACGGATGTACAAAGGGAAGCAACTTTACCAACGTCACGGCAGAGGGCGTGACTGCTTGGGGGTCAGATCGAAGATTGTTAACATGGTGGATCAAAGGAAATTGACGCAAAACGGTTTCCAGTTCGATAAATGGGCGATCAAAATGAAATTAAAACAGATGTACTGCAGAGTGACTATCCTAACTTATTAATTGACTGTGTATGTTATTACCCGAATACAGTGTAAAACGGCCTGTCCATACGTCATGTCGAACCCGACTTGTATTGGCCGAGTTGTATTGGCCGAGTTGAAAGCTGTATTGGCCGGGTTGAATGTTGTATTGGCCGAGGTCAACGAGTGGAGCCGTAACTAGCAGTAAGGACGGACGACTGGAGAAACAGACGGCAGCAGTGTTGTTTGTTCAGCACGATGGCGAGCGCAGAGCGTGTTATTCAAGGGTTCGTGGGCGGAATTTTAGAGTTTGAGGAGATATGTGGAGACGATTCAAAACGATTTAAACCTGTTACAGATCAAGGAACGGATGCTGCCACTCAAGCTCGGAAAAACAAGAACACGGCCAGTAAATGTCAATTAATAAAAATGTTATGAATCGATTGTTTTCGTATAGCCTTAGTATTGACCTTCGGGTCGCCGTATTGGCCCTCGGCCTGCGGCCTCGGGCCAATACGGCGACCCTCAGGTCAATACGAAGGCAATACGAAAACAATCGATTAATAACATATAATATTGACAGACACACGAGGCGCTCTTGTTGTATGATGTAAGATATATATTTCTAGTCCAAATGAATTGAAGAATCTGGTATGTTCTTCTGTGACGTCGATCATTCGCTATGACGTTGCAACAATCCATATTGTGATGACGCCACTCGCGATACCATTGTTGGCGGTCCAAATAACAAACGTCACAAGAGAACGTCATAATACAAATGTATCAAAATGTATATATTCGTAGCGTCGCAAGCTATCGTATGGCTGCAGGATAAATCTGACCCCCTCTGCACTCCCCCGGTATGTCAGCAAAGTTGTTCCCCTTTACGTATCCGTGACCGTCGGTATTATCACGTGCGTGAACCAGTTGCTCTCGTGTTTCCAGCTGTAAGCAGCTATCCAAAACTCAGTCATAGTTTGGTTAGCATAACAGCAAAATCGATAGTTCACATTATCCGAATTTGAGCAAATGTGTGGCTTGTCTGGAATAAGGGAGATAACACTCCACAATTGTTCTCAGTTATCTACCCTTGCCTGGTTGCATTGCTGGCAGGATGCTAGAGTTGTGCCCACCGATGTAATTATCACGTGCGTGAACCAGTTGCTCTCGTGTTTCCAGCTGTAAGCAGCTATCCAAAACTCAGTCATAGTTTGGTTAGCATAACAGCAATTTGCATTCGTTCATAACCCGCCCACCCTCCCGTTTCAATATCGTGAACTTCGAGTTGCATGTAATTTGAATCTGGTATCAGTTTTTGGGAGATTGATTGTGTGTCGCTGGTTCACTGGCCGCGTTATTCTTTATATTTGCAGTTATATCACAGTGCGCTTTGCGTGACATACCGTAGGTTTCATTGTATAACCCATGCATTGTGCATAATTATCCTCATCTCCGTATCAGACGCTTCTTCTGTCAATTTATAACTCGCCACAACAGTAATGTGGCTATCGCGTGCCAAATACACCTTCTTGTTTCATAGAAAGTGTGACTTGACGAGGAAACGAACGAGCCTCTACATATTATACCGTTTATTATCTGGCGGGTTAGTGTGCGGTGAAGCAATGTGGCTTCAACAGAATTATTAGATATTGAAGAATTTATCGTCACGGCTTGGTTATTCAGATTGTATATATTTATGGGTATGCGGTATTTTCATGGGGCAAATATTGTTGGATTTATACTATAGGCTAATTTGCATATGCTAATTGTGCTTTCCTTTGTAGCCATTGGAAAGGGTTCTGATCCGCTAGGTTGCCCAGGGGATTGGGGGATATATATCTCATGTCAAGCTCGATCTATGTAGCCATGGGAGTTTGTTGGTTGGACAGAGATATTTCCCATGTGGGTATACTTTGTATACATGTATTTAGCATGATTTGTTTAGCCTTGGTTTGCTTTGTCCTCATATGTTGCCATTTGAGGGCCGTGTGTGATTTGCTTTCATGAAAATCTTTCCCAGAACTGAATAAAAGCCGTGGCATAATTATCTCCACACAAATATGTGTTCAGTTGGTTCATGTAGTTAACATTCAATAAGTTATGTGAATGGCGAAATAAGTTTCAGTAAAATTCGTAAAATCCGTAGTTCACATTGGCCGTATGGAGTGATATATTGAATCGCTTGTGGAGTAGGCAGACTGGGGGTGATACGTGCCTGCGCACACGGGGATTAGTAGAAAAAAGGGCATTTTGGGAGCTGTGCACGAGTGCGTTTGGGGAGATTCCCCCTCCCCCCTCGACTACCTGTTAGAGATACCTCTGTGTGTGTGGAAAGGTGGGGGGAGGACAGACGTGGGAGGTGTGACCACAGAAACTGCCGTTTGTCTATCACTCCTCGACAGCGGAGGCGCGTATCATCACCAATCTGACTACTTCACGAGCCCTTATATCGGAACCTGGAACTAGAACTGATGAAACAGAGTTGAGGGGGGTGACTATGTCCAGATCTAAATCGGTATGGCGAAAATCACCAAAATGAAAGCTGTATATGGCATTAGACCTGGAACTACTAATGAAGCTAAGTGAGATAGATCTAACCGGCGTGAAGAAAATCACACGAAAGTTTCAGTTTGTATTCAGGCCTATACATGTTGTTGACCTGGCAATTAAAATCTGAATCGGTTGGGCGGGGTGGGGTGGGGGGGGGGGTCGCACTTGAAATAATGATGCGTACTCTCTAAACAAACTTGAGTCAATGGTTCACTCAAGTAATCGAGTGGAAATTTATTCCTCTCAATTATGTTTCAGTTTAGTTAACTTCGCTGAAGTTTGATTGAGTCACTCCATTTTGAATGAAATTTCCCCACATTTGAGTTAAATTCGTCTAAGTTTTAGCTGATATAACGAGTCGAAAAGTTTATTCCAATGAGTGAAGGTTATTTTTACTCGAGTAAAAAGCATTCCATTTGAATGAAATTTACTTGACTGGTATAAATTTCCACTTTTACTTTCAGAGTTAAATTTCACTAAAGTGACTCTGGCACTAGAAAAAAACGAAGCGGGAAGGAGGGAGCGGGGGTTGGGGCGGCTGGTTTCCCAGATTCCGACTTTTCGATTGATGCCCGTCATGCGACAAACGCCTGTAAATATAATTGCCTCCCTAACGTGTTTGATAAGCGACCAATACCCTAGCTGCAAAAATTTAAATTCGATCTGAATTCAAAATACCCTGGACTAAAAGTACGAGGCCTATATGTAAGCTCTTTACTACACGTACGGCATGACCGTCATGTATAAATTGAAGCTAAATAACATGTAATCGAGCAAAGTAGTTTCAGATAAACGTATTCGTTTTCACTTCGTCAAAGCGTCTATAGATTTTATGAACTTCACATGTAAATTCTATACAGCTTCATAGGATTCATCGCTTAATTAATTATTCTCCATGCGTACCACCTTGTCAGATATGCCGCCAGGTAACGAGGTTGAAAATGGGAGGCGACAATTCTTGTAATCCAAATATGTGTGGAATTAAATCGTCAATCTGAACGTGCAAGAAAAAGCAGTCGAATTGGTTGATTGATAAATATTTCCACTCCGCTCACGAAATAATGAGTGAATCCGTCAGCGTATACCGATATATTTCAGGTCGCCTGAAAACAGGAATTTGGACATGGGTTGTCCTGCCCTCAAAATAATAGTACATAACACCCTTCTTCATTAGCATTGGAGCAGTTTTCGGGAGAATGATCCGGTTATGTGACTTCTGGGCCAAAGGGCACTTCCAGGGATGACATTACTTCCGGGTATGACGTGACTGTCAGTAGCAATCTGCGCAAGCGCAGTCTGTCAGTAGTAGAAAAAGGGTGTTTGGGTGGACGTTTTTGTGATATAGACCTTTGGTCCTAATGGGTCGCGTGAGGTGTGATATTGAAGCGTAGAGTCCGACTGGACTGGTTTGTATTGGAAATCCCGTCAATATGCGCATGCGCAGTCAGGGAGTAATAGAAAAAGGGCATTTCTATGGACGTTTTGTGGTAGAGATGAACCGTCTGGTCCAAATGGATCGTCCGAGTTGTCATATTGAAGCGCTCGTGGAGTAGGATCCGACTGGACTGGTCTGTATTGGAAATCCTTCAATTTACGCGCTGTCAGGGAGTAGAAGAAAATAGGCAAATCCGTCATGTAAGCCACATACAATAGGTGACTACATGTGGGGAACCATTCAACCAAGGAGTGAAAAGGGTCAAGTAGATTGCACGCAAAGTGTTGCCGATTGAAGTTGTCTTAAATGACGGGTCTGCCAGAAAATAGCATTTGTGTAGATGTTTTTGGGTAGAGATGTATCGCCTGTGGTCCACATGGGCTGTATGGGATGTTATATTGAATCGCTTGTGGAGTAGGCGTATTGGAGGTGAAACCTACCTGTGCACTCCGAGAGTAGTAGAGAAAGGGCATTTTCGAAGCTGCACAGAAGAGCGTTCGGGGGAGATGGGATCTCCCACTACCTGGTAGAGTTACCTCTGTGTGGACGTGCGTGTGTGTAGTTGGGAAGGGCGAGGAAGAAGACATGTGAGAAAGAGTGGTCATATAGCGCACCACAGAAACTGCCTTTTCTCTACTACTCCCAGAGTGCACAAGCACGTTTCACCCCCAATCTGTTTACTCCACAAGCGATTCAGTATAACACCCATACAGCCCATGTGGACCACAGATGGTACATCTCTACCCCAAAAAATCCACACATATGCCATTTTCTACCACTCCCTGACAGCGCATGCGTAGATTGAAAGGAGACCAGTCCAGTCGGACTCTACTCCACGAGCGCTTCAATATGACAAATGACACGACCCATTTGGACCAGACGGTTCATCTCTACCACAAAACGTCCATATACATGCACTTTTTCTATTACTCCCTGGCTGCGCATGCGAAGATTGACGGGATTTTCAATGTAAACCAGTCAAGTCGAACTCTACTCTTCAATATCACACCTCACGCGACCCATTTTGACCAAATATGGTCTATATCACAAAACGTCCGTTCAAATCAACCACCTCGCTGGGGGTCTAATAATACCCCAGCCACCAGTCAGATTTTTGTACTGGATTCCGGGCCGCGCGCACATCGCCGGATGTAACATCATATATAGTAAAATAGATGTTTGTCGGACATTTCAATTACTTTTCAAGTCTGCATAATACCTCTGTTGACCTAGCGTTAAAAATAATTATCTAGAGATTATTTCCCCTGTTTATCTGGACAGAGCATATGAAAAGTGGTTCGCTCATGAGCAAAACTGAAGGAGATGTTAGGCCGGATTCAAACTGAACCGTGCGTACGTGGGTTTCCCCTATACGTCATAGCAACGTAGTAAAGGTCAACTTCCGCTATTGGAGGCAGGGATGATAAATGAGCCTGTGAAATGGAGCATGTGCTGTGGGGAGGATGCATTCAAATGCCCTTTTCTGCTGCTGACTGCGCTAGCTCAGATTGATACGGGCAGTCACGTCATACCTGGAGGTAATGTCCTCTTCGGAGCGCTCTTTAGCCCAGAAGTCACATAACCGGATCAACCTCCCGAAAACTGCTTCAATGCTAATGAAGAAGGGTTTTTACGGTGGCCCGTAGGGGACATTCATGTTTTTCACCTTTTAGGTGTTTTTCTCTGACTTTTTCGTGTTTTCCTTCGACTTTTCCGTGTTTTCTTTCGACTTTTTCGTGTTTTTCTTCGACTTTTCAGAGTTCTTGTTCGAATTTTCTGTGTTTTCTTTCGAAAACATCGCGAAATGAAAAAAATTGTGAAATACTTTCCACCGCGGTGAAATACTTTCCACCACGGTGGAAAATACTTTCCACCGCGGTGGGAAATACATTCCACCGCGGTGAGAAATACTTTCCACCGCGGTGGGAAATACTTTCCACCGCGGTGGGAAATACTTTCCACCGCGGTGGGAAATACTTTCCACCGCGGTGAGAAGTACTTTCCGCCGCGGTGTAAAAGTTTCCACCGCGGTGTAAAAGTTTTAACCGCGGTGTAAAAGTTTCCACCGCGGTGTAAAAGTTTCCACCGCGGTGAAAAGTGTTTCCCACCGCGGTGGAAAGTATTTCCCACCGCGGTGGAAAGTATTTCCCATTGTGGTGGAAAGTATTTCTCATCGCGGTGGAAAGTATTTCCCACCGAAAACACTGAAAAGTCGAAGAAAAACACGAAAAAGTCAGAGAAAAACACCTAAAAGGTAAAAAATATGAATGTCCCCTACGGGCCACCGTATATGTTTTATATAGTACTATTTTTAGGGAAGGACACTCCATGTTCAACTTCCTGTTTTCAGGGGGCCTGAAATATATTGGTTTACGCTGACAATATTGGTGTTTGCCCGGCTATAGAAATTCCAGGGTTTATGTCCATGGTCGACTAGAAATCCCTGGAAATAGGCTGGAATCCCTGGAATTATGCTGGAAACCATGGACAATGTCCATGGTCACATTATTCTGGACCCTGGAAACCATGGACAGTATCCATGGACAGCATGGAAAATGCATGGACAATGTCCATGGACAGCATGGACGATGTCCATGGACACCATGGAATTACAGGAATTCACCACTTCTTCAGCATGGAAATTGGACTTAGAAAAATTATAATCAAAATAGACTGGAAAAAGCATGGAAATTGTGGACTTAGACAATTTTTCAGCGAAATGAGTGTGAATATTTTCAAAAAAAAAAATAGAATATGCAAGCTGCACTTTCCCTTGTTTTAATAAAATGGGCAGTAAATTTATCGATCTAGGAAACCAAAATGGTAAATCGGCGAAGATACCGTCTAGTTGTAACACTGAAAAATGTGTGTGACCTGTTTATTGTTATTCTCCGAGATCTCCTATATAACAATCCATTGACAACAATTCTGCTTTTTTGATTTAAACTTGATTGGCATTTGGTTCACAGACATTTACAATCTTTGATATTTGGTTCATACACCATGTAAGAATCATGAGACAATGCATACAATAGCCAAGTCTGGGGACAACAATGTGTCTAGACTTGTGCCTTTTCAGCGACACAAAGACCCAGATAATAGTAGCGACCTGATATTTCCAGTCCCCGACAAACCAGACTATTCAGCAGGAATATATGCAGAATTTTACCATGAACCATGTCTGAGCCTTATTCTTATTCGGATAGCTTAAGCTTATTTGCATAGCTTCCTACCACACTATATTGTTTACTATGGTCCACAATTCTAATTGTAATTGCAAGGGGCATTACACTTTTATTTCAGCAGTGAGTTGTGCAATTTTTTTCACTAATTTCACCAACTCAGTAATATCCAATCTTAATAAATTAAAATCCTATATGCTTCTCTATCGTATGGTATGCAGTGCTGCAAGCGGACCAATCACATCCATTTTAGTAGCGGCATTTTCACTCCTGAACTCCACGCTCGGCCTAACCGAGAAAAGGTGACATCGGCTCCCGCGCTGTTTCGTGCCAGACATTTGGATTAAATAACATCAATTTAAACAGGAATTATACTATCTATAAATGACGGCATTATGACAGGGGAAGTCCTAAAAAGCAACGACGAAACATCCGAGCTAAGTATGCATGCAGTGCACAACTGTCAGCTAGAAATGAGAAACCCGCGGGGTCTGAGCAAGCGAGCGATCAACCCCTTTCAACTTCACAACGTATCGGCGAAATTTCTGACAGAAAAGTCGACTCGTTATAAGAGACATTTTAAAGTCTGACATACCTTTGTACCTACTGTTACCTTTTTTCAGTCGGATTAGGGGATAATTTCGCCAAATATTCGCAATTTGTTTTGTCCATGAAATTCAAGGGTCCTCGTGGCTGCTGCCCGAGCTGTTTTTCGCAGTTGCTGGACGAAGAGGCTCTGAACAAGGTCGGTGGAAGTAATTTTGTCGAGCGACTGAATTATTTCTGTATATCGGGTATTTTCTCTGCAATATTTCTATTTCATCATAGTGGAACTTCATCAGAAAATTGATTGAATCAGTAACAGTAAATCTCGAAAGCGAGAATCGAAAAGAAATGTTGATATTTCTTGTTTTACCGCTGGAATATTCATGATTTAGGTATACGAAGTACCCCCATAGAGCATATAGTCGGCTGTATCGATCAACTCCGAGTCATGTCACCAGAGAATACAGAAGATGGGCTACGATTGGTCAAGACCCAGATGTAAACAAAACACGGAGGGAGATCGGCGAGTATAAGATCCTCTAGCGACCATACGATAGAGAAGCATATATAGGATTTTAATTTATTAAGATTGAGTAATATCAGACGGTGGTATGTTAATTCGACATAAAGACTGAACTGCCCAAATTTCAAATATGAATCATCCTCAACCCTGCCTATACTGGTCCAAACATGTACTTGTAAAAATTGGTAACACGATTTGTCATCACCAGAATGAACAATTGAAACCACAGTACCAGGTTTTAACTAATTTACTCTACACATACAACCTGTAACTATCTGGGTCATCTAAACACGGTAAGACTGACCCTGGGATCGTGTATCTATTTTCAGCCTACTTTCTGCAACTATACAAGGGATCCCGGAATCAAATCCACGTCATCAGCCAATCAGCTAAACTCAACCGACATAACCCCAACGTAACCTGCCATTTTCGAGTCATGGGCTGTCACACCTGTTCTTCAGAAACTTATTCATTAAACTCAATAATGAGCAGGTTGTTCACAATGTTCTGTGACAGTAATGTTCTGAGACGTTCTTAATCCCGTTCAAAGTGATTTGGAAGGGCTCCTGCACATTTCTGCAGCTGAAGGTCTACTGCAAAGACTTGTGCCCATTTTGCCAATTGTATATACTGTGGAATTCCTGATAATGTAATATAGTGTCTTTCAATATTCCGTTAATAAGCTGACAATGAATATATTCAAGTGTAGTAAGATGTATAGCCACAAAAATGGCATTGAAAACAAAACAATTATCTTGACAATTTGACATCAATAAATTAAACTAGAATGTGGCCTAACATACATTGATCCATATAATCATAGCAATTATTCATTTCATACAGTTGTTTAATATACAAAATGATTATTCTTATGTCTCATGACTGAATCTAGTGCCTGCATGTATGGAGTCAGAAATCCAGATATATATTCTGCTGCATGAATGAGTTGCCAAAACATGTTGATCTGCAGCAATACTGTACAAAACATGGAAAAACCCTGGACAATTCCATGGGGAGGACTGGACATTGCCCAGCCTCACAACCTCCATCCTCGTCCATGGAAACCCTGGACAGTGTCCACCCTCGTCCATGGAAACCCTGGACAATGTCCAGCCTCCCTCGTCCATGGAAACCCTGGACAATGTCCAGCCTCGTCCATGGAAACCCTGAACAGCTCGTCCATGGAAACCCTGGACAACGTCCAGCCTCGTCCATGGAAACCCTGGACAACCATTTCCTGCCTTTCTCAAAACAAATTTTCATACCGTGGATTCAGAGCATGGAAAAACCATGGAAAACAGTCCGAATACTCCAGCCTTTTTTCAGTGTAAGTCTTTTCCATGCTTTTTCCATGGAAACCCTGGAATTTCTATAGCCGGGTGGTGACCGATTCACTCATTATTCCGTGAGCGGAGGGGAAATATTTATCAATCAGCAGGTCAAGGCGTATCTGTCGGCTCTCATTTTCAACCTCGTTATCTGGCGGCATATCTGACAAGATGGTACGCATTGAGAATAATTAATTACGCGTTGAAACCTATAAAGCTGCATTGGATCTACAAATGAAGTTTATAAAATCTATACAGGATTTGACGAAGTGAAATACAAATACGTTTATCTGAAAGCTACTTTGTTCGATTACATGTTATTTAGCATCAATTTATACATGACGGTCATGTCGTACCCGTAGTAAAGAGCTTACATGGGCATCGTACTTCTAGACTCGGGTAATTTTGAATTTAGATCGAATTTAGATTTTTGCAGCTGGCGGCATTGGTCGCTTATATCAAACACGTTAGGGAGGTTATGTCGATATTTACAGGCGTTTGTCGCATAACGGACATCAACCGAAAAGTCGGAGTCTGGGGAGCCAGCCGTCCCAACCCCCGCTCCCTCCCTCCCGCTTCATTATTTCTAGTGCCAGAGTCACTTTATTAAAATTTAACTCTCAAAGTAAAAGTGTAAAATACCACATAAGTAAATTTCACTCAAATTGAGGTGAAAATAACCTTCATTCAGTGGAATAAACTTTTCGACTTGTTATATCAGCTAAAACTTAGACGAATTTCACTAAAACGTGAGGGAATTTCACTCAGAATAGAGTGACTCAATCAAACTTAGCGACTTTAACTAAACTGAAACATAATTGAGAGAAATAAATTTCCACTCGATTACTTGAGTGAACCATTTAATCAAGATTGTTTAGAGAGTACACAACATTATTTCTAGTGCACGAACCGATTCAGATTTGTAGTACCAGGTTAACATATATGCAACTTCCGTTTTGTGATTTGCTTCACTCCCCAGCCCCTTGCAGGCTCCACCCATTGAACTTTCTAGTCCTAAATTACAAAATGAAACTGTCGTGTGATTTTCTTCACGTCGGTTAGATCTATCTCCCACCTCCCTTGGCTTCATCAGTAGTTCTAGGCTTGATGCCATATGTAATATTAATTTTGGTGATTTTCCTCATATCGATTTAGATCTGGACACATTCACGTCGGTTAGATCTATCTCACACCTCCCTTCGCTTCACTTCATACCGATTTAGATCTGGCCTTTTAATCCCCTCCTCCCTACTACGCTCTCTATATATGGTTCATTACCAGGTATATACCTTGGTGAGTTTCTTCAAGGTAGCCCCCCTCCCCATATTGTCTGCCTTTGATATTGGCTATCTTTCATTTATATGTATCCTGGTATACGTGTATTACACAGTAATTTCAAAATAATTGAAATAGAATCGGGGGTTAGATTTGGAACATAACACTGATAAGTTTGAATATTGCCTACGTGAATCAGCCGAGTTTCCTCCATCTTCATTCTTTCAAGTTCTGTACCGTGCAGATCTAGATCTACGTACGCTCATAACATGAATTCCAGCGCGACGAAATCACGGTTTGGAAAGTACTTTAAAAGTTTGAAGTGCTCGTTACCGAAATTTTTATTCTCTATGAGTAGACTTTCTCTGTCTTATTGCCCACCTTTTTCGTTATATAATCTTTGGAAATGTCCGTGGCGGAATGTGAAACTCCTTCGTTTTGACTGGTGTTGTTTGTCTAATTTTTTTTTGCTGCTCTCTTTCGATCTGATCATCCGTATATGACATATCTTTTTTTTTCTCTCGTGAGAAAAGAGTGATTGGGTCATCACAGGGGTTGCATCTAGTTCGTGACGGAATCACAAAAAAAAATGTGTCGGAATCACGAGTGCGCATTTTGAATATCCTCTGTAAAAGAGCTTTATTAATTACACATTTTCTCAAAAAAAAAAAAAATATGATGAATTTATCACTTCTGATATGTTTTTTGTTCATTGTATACAGTTTCTGTCAAATGCATATCTTTTCAACAGATGCTTTGAAATGGTATATATACTTTTCAGTTAAATGTAACTTTTCTTCGTTGACAATTTCGAATTTCTCGAATTATCTCGGTTAATAAATTGTATGAAAAATAATTTCCGCTTAAAACACATTTTCGCTGTTATTGGCGTGTTCCTGAAGACAATGGGAAGCGAATACAAATAACAGCAAGCTAATATCTGGTCTACGAAATAATGTGGGGTGAATTTTGTTCGAAAATGGGTGACGGGCGCTTTTTAATTCATATTTCGAAATATTTATGTCCTCCACATCTATTACAAGATTTCAGAACTATCATTGGATAAAATAAGTTAAATTCCGTGATCTGAACTGATATACTTCTGTACCTATTCGGATTATACAACATACGAGTAAGAAGTTTGATGTTGACGATGGTTGATGTTCAAAGCAGTGAAAGGGCAAAATACAAAATTCATATTTCCAAGAGCTTCCAATATATGAGCACGTCGCATACGGTACCAACGTTTGAACCCATACTGTCGATACTGCAGTACGATAGACAAGCATGTAGCAACAAATGAATCGGTATAAAACATTTCTTTTGAGTGAGAACGAATATATTTTGAGATAAAGAATTATGATTGATTACAAACGTTTAGAAATTTCAGTTCAGTATGATTCTGGAGCAGTTTTGTTGCATGAGACTAATGACTGTGTACGAGCACGCTACAGAAGCAAGCGACTCCTGGTGGCGAGATTGTCTCCCCTTGGAAACCGAGAACGATACTTTTTCAGGATCTGTATTGGCTACAGGCTCCTAAATTAGAAAAAGTCCCGATCCGTTAACCCCCTACACGTAATCTCTGCCAAAGACCAGAATTTTCTCGATTTTTTCCGCCTTCGTTGCAACGATTAATGGAAAGCCTTTGGTACCACTGGCAAGTATGGTATTTGTTCTATTCAGCTGCAAATTTTATTTCGATTCACTGCTCGATAACATGCCTCGCCGAGGGACTATTTGCGGGGCCTGAGCACTGCTTTCAGCAG
Organism: Hanleya hanleyi; assembly: GCA_036873755.1. NCBI lineage: Eukaryota > Metazoa > Mollusca > Polyplacophora > Lepidopleurida > Hanleyidae > Hanleya > Hanleya hanleyi. The sequence continues at coordinate 26,396 of JAVTVY010014108.1, read as the reverse complement.
GCAGAGAAAACAGCGAAATGGGGACCTCTTGTGTAGAGGCGCGCACAGCTTAAAATTTTGATGGATAATGTTTGACAAGAAGTTGGTCACCTTGTAGCGCTTGAAATAAACTACTTCCTGCCGAAAGATGAAAGTCTAAATCCAATTAGGGAATCAGCGAGGTACAATTGTGTTAATACTGCCGAACGTGTAAATTATCTAGGAGTCTGTAGCCTATTAGATCAGCATGATTTGGAAGTATTTGATCAAGCTGTGTTGGAAAATGGACTCTCCGTAAGGTATACACCGCTAAATTGGATATCGTTGCTTAAATTATTCATTGTTTGGTAGAAATTGGGAGATTCCATTCAATGTGGGGGGTTGAAATTGGGTGGGGTTGTTTTATTAAGGGGAAGGGGGTATATTTGTTGTACGTTTTCACTGATCAAAATCAGCAGTTCGAACCATTTTGCAGCTATTTACCGTCTCAAATATTTACGACCAAGATATATTTTCAAGTGATACTGAATGGATTGAATTTTTTCAGTATTCTGTGGATTTACATCATCTGCTGCCTCGTCGAAATGCTAAAATGATCGAAAATGCTGGTTTCTGATGAGAAGGTGTGATCATTGTAAGGTCTCTATGTGACTCAAGATGAACTGGTTGATATCAGCACTGATTCAGTCAGTTGCATGGTATAATAGACTTATCAGATACCCGGCTGAGGATACTTAAATCGTCAGATACAGACATTACAGCCTAGTTTTAGCTGGATTATCCTCCCATTTTTGGATTGTTTACCTGAATCAGTGGCTATTAATTCATTCTTAGTGGAACCCCTTACCAAAGACGAATACATTATATTTGTCTTCCGAATATAATATTGTTTTGTGGTAGTTTTATGGTAGTTTTGTGGTTAGAATGTAATGCGAATACAATGTTCTGATTTGTTCTCATGTTGAACTTTTGGGACTCATTGTATTCGGAATGTCTTCGAACACCGATTGTATTCCGACTGTGTGTATATGAGCCGAAATATTTAAATTAGATTTGTATTCGAAGGTTTTATAGCGGTTGAACCACAATGCAGAACCACAATCCAGATCGATAGACAAATTGCATGATTGTATTCGAATACTAATGGAATGTATATCGAATACAATGACCGAATACAATACCATGCAACTGATATATATAGCCTGCAGGGCAAATCATCATCAAGGCATGCATGCAGTAAAAAAAATTTAAACATACAAATGAGAATTTATTTCAGATATGGACTGCCACTGGATTAGTAATATTTTTCTCTCACGTACTCTGCGAAATTGTTTGGGAGAATTAAGTTTGAAGACCAGTATTTGAAATAAACTACAGTAATAAATCAATGATAATTGTGAGCGGGGTCTTGTGAGCAACCAGTACGGCATCGATGTACAGGATTTATACACAACTTTAACTGGGTTTTAGATAATCCATACCATTTAGTGATTTGAAGAAATTGTATCTTTGCTGGATGTATAGTTTTTTTCTCTCTCTCTCCCTGCAGTAACAGACTGTCTCACATTACGATGCAACAGGATTTTCAGCAATATATCAGAGCCATTTCTTCTCAGAGAAGTGAAATTCCCCACAGTATCTATATGTAATTTGTGCATTTTTATTCTGAAATTTGAGAGAAAACTGTTCAGAATCAAAGAAAATCTCCAATACCTCGCATGTTATTTTCAAAGCAAAGTGGGCTTGCAGGCGCTATGAAAATAACATGTGAGGTATTTGAGATTTGTTTTTATTCTGAACAGATTTTCTTCAAATTTCAGAATAAAAATGCAAAAATTACATATAGATACTGTGGGTAATTTCACTTCTCTGAAAAGAACTGGCTCCGATATATTGCCAAAAATCCGTCCCATCGTAATGTGACGGAGACAGAGTGAAAACAGGAAGCCATTCCAACAACAACAACGACGATGTAGACCGCTAACAAGATCAAGAAGTCTCTTGTATTCTATGAATACATCACTTCTTATGAATTTCATATAGCTTCAAAAGTATTTCATGTTTATAAAGATCATGCCAGCCTCAAACATTTCCTATTATCTTGGATGATCAACGAAAATGTTGTTGTAGAAAAAACGGAAACTGGACCCGCGGTAATGTTCTACGCAAGCAGAAATTTACAAACCCATTTTTTTTCAAATGGGTTCAACAAAAACACTCAAATTTGGAAGCTTGGCACTTAAAACAAATGAGCAAATATCCATACCTGTCAACAGATTTTAAATTGCAAGGAAAACAATACGTAATCTCATGCAATTGTGACGTTCGAGCGGTCAGAAAACGTCTATCTTTGCGGTGTACACGAGACTTGAGGCGGCCTGGTCTCAGGCCCCTGCGACAAATTGTCAGGCTGATGTGAACGCAGTCTCGTATGACTGGAATTGGCCAACGAGGAAGGTCCGATTCAACCTGTCACCTTGTCTGGATCGAGGAGGTAGGATGGGAGGGACCTGTAGAAACAACCAAGGCAATAATAGAGTAATAATATTGTATTCTGCTATGTACACAGCTCTGTACGCGCACAATACCTGTAATAAAGATCCCTACTCTAGAGGTAGTTATCGTTAAGTGTTATCTTTATCTTAAAGAGAAAGACTAATAATATACAATATATACATGAGACCCTATCTATGACGCGTCACGGCCCAGTCTCGTCCAGACTGGCTCTCGTCGTGGTATGGTACGGCGTCTCTGGTTCCTCTCCGGTCGTAGGCGTAGCCCTGGACTGTATGGAACGTCTACCGTGTCTAAGGTTACACGGCCCAGTTCATCTAAGCGTTATTAATCGTCTCTGGAATCCTCTCCGTATCACTGCTTCTCCTAGCAGTAGCCCTTCGGCGGCGTCGGCCCGTACGGCACACAACAGCGTCTTCGGCGGCAGCCCCTTTCGGCTCGGCAGACCTCACGTCTCCGGCGGCCCGTCTCGGCTCGGCTGACTTCACGTCTCAGGCGGCCAGACTTCGGCGGCGACCCCTTTCGGCTCGGCAGACTTCACGTCTTCAGCGGCCCGACTACGGCGACCCGTCTTCGGCTCGGCAGACCTCACGTCTGCGGCGGCCCGACTTCGGAGACCCGTCTCCGGCAACGGCCTCGCACGGCGTGGACCCAAGGGCGAGTTAATAGGCTCAGACTATCTGCATATATATGTGGTAATAATGCCCTGGTCTCGGGGGTATATTATTACCTTACAGTGTAATGTCAATTAATATCAATGATTTGTAATAGAATTCAAAGACTTGCGGCAAAGCATAATTCGAGCCCTGCGGCAGTGTAAATATGTACAGTGGATGTAAGCTTGTGTTATCAGTTATCCCTAGCCGAGGCCTGTGAATAACTAGTGTAGATGAGTGTGATTAGATCTATTCCGTCCCTAAGGCCGACGATCTTGTATGTGAGCAAGTATATGTTATTGATCGCATCTAGCCGAAGCCTGTATACGACCCGTGGAGGTAAGGTGAGTGAGTGAATAGGACGTACGCAATTCTCGATCGTAACCTCGAACGCTAGTCTGTGTTGAAGTGCGAGCTAGTGTGAGCTGTATGTACAGATCTCGTCCCGGAGGCCGATGATCTGGTGTGTGTGTGAGTAAGTATTTGTAATCATGTAAAATACATAGCCAACGCTAGCGGTGATAATTTGCTATTAACCGAGGACTGCGGCAAAATACTTCGGCCCGGTGCTCAGGTAGAGAACTACGCTGAACCTGTTCCTATGTACGAATACCACTGGCTAATAAACAGTTAACCACCTATTGCCGAAGCAAAACGTTAGCCGCGGACAAAATACCAGACTTTAATGTATAATACATACTGAATGGCATTTGTATGAGAATAGGCTGCAGGTGTGGGATATTTGGTGCTCCGTATTTCCCATAGATATCGTTCGCACGGTACAGTTAGAAGTTAGACTTTAATGCGCCATGCATGCTGAATAACAACTACTGTAGACGTGCGAACCACTGTGGATTTCTCGTCCTCAGATACTGTGCGTGTTAGTATCTATTATTCCTAAGCTACGGCTCAGCTCTCGGCTTTCCAACCCAGTTCGGGGCTATTTCGGCAATTAATCGGCACTTTCGGCGCATTTGCGGCGATCCTGTCCCTGTGCTCTCCCGCACGATACTTACTTGCCGAATGTCTGAGACAGAATGCCGAACGTCCATTCTGTCCGTCTTATATAGGCTCTGGCTCCCAGAATCCATTGTGCGCCTAAACATGGCAGCCCCCATAAAGCGAAAGTATAGACTCAGGCGGTGTTGGATTTCGTGTCAGATCAACAGAGTTCGACTTCTCTCGCCCGGTTTCGATGCAAGATTCGTGTCAGGGATATTTACACGTCCCTCGCTGAAAGTTTCAGCGCACAGTTAATACAGGTAAGTCGAATATCCACCATTATCGGTCCATTCACAATGCTATTTAGAATGTCAGCGTAGAACGAAAATGACATTCTCCAGGTCACGGGCATTTTCGTCACACTATCAGCATTTGCATGGAACTGTCTGAGTGGGTTTGACCGTCTGCTATTTGAATTTTGGCGCCGAGATGATTGTATGACGTCATCTAGAATACAAAGATTGTGGTTTGATTATGAATCAAACCACAATCTTTGTATTCCTGATTTTCTGAATACAAAACGAACCACAATGATTATATTCCTCAGTTCCTCACCTTGAAGACAAAGTGCTTGACCACAATCGACCACAGTTCTAATACTTTCTTTGTATTCTGAATGTATTCCACATACAAAAGTACCACAAACTTTGTGGTTGTCTTTGGTAAGAGACTCCAAAGCCTGAAATAATTATACAAGTTTATAATAAATACCTGGACTACCTGTGCCTGCGATAATACAATACCTGATTCGGAAAGATTCGTTTGATCTTGGATAACATCGGACATAATCCGGAAGGGTCATCCTGAATTTAGACACCTAACATGGGGGGTGGGGACAGATTTTGTAATATCATTTGCATTGTCCTTCTTTCGAATTGGCAGTTTTTGGCATCTATTTGTAGAGGGAACATTCGCAGTTAATATATAACTAAATTTGACAGTTACACGCGTCTGAATTTTCAAAAAGATCAACTCTAATCCACAAAATTGCCCAAAATTAGCGTTTTCAAGGGTATGATATCGCGAAAATGACAATAATTTAATGGAAGGACTAACACGCTCGTAACATGTTTCCGAATATGTAGGAATATATGCACCATCCATTCAAGAACTAATCATAGCGTTTGTTAGGGTATCTCTAAAAACTCGGGCCTGATCGCCAAGACCAGATATGTGCTTTAGCTAGCTGAAAACTGTTGTATTTTGATAGGGGTACATGTAGCAAAAACCACATAGCGCGAAAAGCATTTGATGAAAATGCATTAAATTTTTCGAGCATCCAAGCAATTGAATGATGCAAGCCCATGTCTGATATCAGAATGATCACACGTAATCTCTGCCAAAGACCAGAATTTTCTCGATTTTTTTCCGCCTTCGTTGCAACGATTAATGGAAAGCCTTTGGTACCACTGGCAAGTATGGTATTTGTTCTATTCAGCTGCAAATTTTATTTCGATTCACTGCTCGATAACATGCCTCGCCGAGGGACTATTTGCGGGGCCTGAGCACTGCTTTCAGCAGGCAGAGAAAACAGCGAAATGGGGACCTCTTGTGTAGAGGAGCGCACAGCTTTTTCACCTTGTAGCGCTTGAAATAAACTACTTCCTGCCGAAAGATGAAAGTCTATATCCAATTAGGGAATCAGCGAGGTACAATTGTGTTAATACTGCCAAACGTGTAAATTATTTAGGAGTCTGTAGCCTATTCTTGCACACTGCACAGGCAAGCTGGGGAGTTTGGACTTGTAAAACAGCGAAAAACGTATAAATTTGTTGTCATGAAAAGTGAGGTGTTCAATGCTAAAAATGAGGTCTGATTCTGTCAGATATGAAGCTTCAAGATTTCCAGATCAATAAGGATGAGTGCATGAGACTGGATGCGAGTTGAGCTCCAGGCGAATTCAATGAACCAGTCAAATCAACAACAACACCATGATGAAAAACAGGGGTTCAACATTTGCATAAGACTACCAGTGACAGAAGACTACCAGTGACACCAGGCCAAGGACAAATAATCCCAAATGTAACCAGGTATGTATATCGGGTTAAAATCCAATTTCCATCAAAAGGACATTTTAAGAGTTTCTCTGATGACATAGTTTATAGTTGTTGTTGTTGTTGTTGTTTTATTATTATTTTGGGGGTTGGTGGATATCGTCATAAAGTATGCTTGTTACCGAGTCTCTGTGAACGTTTGGGTCTCATCAGTTTCAGATTATTTTTCTGCATTCTTCAGGAAATTTAATTTCTCATCTTCTTTAAATGTTTTATTTTCCACATGTCCTCTCAGAGACCACTACCACCGGCCCTATCACCCCCCCCCCCCCCCCCTCCGACAACAACACAAAGTGCATACATCTACCAGTAATAATTGCTACTGCAGGAATCCTAATAGTGGAGACTGCCTACTTGCATGCCCTCCACCTGCTACCTCAATTACAAGCGTCTAGTCCGTCATTCATAATCCAGCCGTCGTCCATTAGAGAATATCCGCGTCCATAATCCAAAGACCTATTCCATATTCCATATAACAGTATTAGCACCAAATTCAAAAAGACAATCATAGTATACATAAACACAGGCCTGTTTCCTGCAAGAGAGAAGCGGCCAACAGTTTTCAACGATGCCGGCAAGACTTAGGGACATCCCATTGCCTGGGAGGGTGTATCCCATGTCACCTTTAATTATGTTGATCAAATAATATTCAATTTTAATAGCTTGTTTTAAGCAGAGATTATTTATTTATTATGAATTGCTGGTGTTCGCGTTATTTATATTTATCGGAGGGGAAGGGGGAGGGGGGGGCACTGTTGAGTTGAGACATGAGTTTACTGTATACATGTAAACTGTTATAATCATACATGTGTATATGGAAGTCTGGATTAGATTTCGAATTTCAAGTTGATTGGTTGAACATATCAGAGAATTTAAAACTGTTATCATGCTAATTTGTTGTATAATGCATATTGGATAACACAATATTGGGCCAAAATTAAATATCTTTTGTTTGGGGTAACGCTACCCACCAAAAAAGTCTCTATCCAGTACTTTTCATTTATTTATTTATTATCTCGCCTTACGAAGTAAAGGTATTGTGAGGGGGAGAATATCGTCGTCGGTGTCCCCGGCCTGGAAATGATAAGGTTTTTGGTTTAGCAAATTAAAAAAAATCTAGCAAATGTAGAAACAATATTTTAAAAAAATATAAAAAATATGGGGGGTGGGTATTCCACCTGGGAGTACTGTCCCTGGGGTGCTCCAATGTTAAAATCCCTATGATAGAGTTTTGCGTTTAGCTGAAGTGCACATGTACATCTGTACTTAGAAAGTTTGCTGCAGTTCAATGTCAGCTATGATTAGATGATGTACCTGTGCTATTTTTGAGAGATGAAATATTGATTTTTGTCCAAATTATGGCAAATGATAAGAGTTTTCTGTTTAGCAAAATTGCACATGTAGGCCTCTACATGTATACATGTGCATGTACATAGAAAGTTTGCTGCAGTTGTCAGCTGTCATTGGATGATTACGAAACTTGGTACACATATTTCATATGCTTAGACGATGTTCCTGTGTTCTTTAGGAGATGAAATGTTGATTTTTGTTCAGATTAGCGTTTTGTCTTAGTAATCTGCCAATGATAATGTACATACATGTACACCTGTACATGGAAAGTATGCTGAAGCTGTCAGCTTTCATTGGATGAGTTTGACACTTGCTACAAGTTCATTGTGATTCGAAGAGATGCATGTGCTATTTAAGAAATATGACATTAAATGTGAATTTTTGTACTTCTTACGTTTCCATTGATAGGGTTTTTGTTGGGCAAAAATTTACATGTAGATCTGTACATGGAAAGTTTGCTGAACCTGTCGTGGGATAATTATAAAGCTTGGTGGACATGTTTCATGTTTTCCTGGTCAGACCTATCCAGCAGTACAGGGCTCGAAATTCCCACAAGCCCGGTAGCCCGTGGCTGGTGAATTAATTTAGAACTTGGCTGGCTCAATTTAATTCTAGAGCTAGCTAACCAGCCCAACTGGCTTGTTATAATTCAAGAATTTTAGCTTTGTATAATGAAATCTATCAGCCCGGTGGTCTAAAACAAAATTTTATGGTAAATGCATGCCCTGCAGTAACCCCACACGGGACTGACCTATCCAGCAGTCATCTCAAGTGGCACTGGCCTATCCAGCAGTAATGCCACACGGAACTGACCTATCCAGCAGTAATCCCATATAGGAGCAGTAATCCCAAACGGCACTGGCCTATACAGCAGTAATCTCACACGGAACTGGCCTCCCCAACAGTAACCCCAAACTGGATTGCCGTATGCAGCAGTAATCCCACACGGCACTGACCTATGCAGCCATAATCCTACATGGGACTGACCTATCCTGCTGTAATCCCATACGAGACTCGCCTATCCAGCAGTAATCCCAGACGGGACTGGCCTATCCAGCAGTAATCCCACTTGGGACTGGACTATCCAGCAGTAATCCCACATGGGACTGGTGTATCCAGCAGTCCGGTCCAACTCCAAATCAGGGGTACATTGGTAATGTTCCCTGATCAGGAAACTTCATGCCTGAATAGGAAATATTGCAGATTTTTTTGTTTTTGACTTGAATTTATCACAAAACTTCAGATTCTTAATATCTGATCATTAAATAGAGCATGTACATTAATAATTTATCAAATGATAATAAAACGATTACAATTAAGAGGCCCATTGTGTGGTTATTAGGGACATCCAGCTGTTTGATCTTGCTTTTCTCAAAACTGCCACCCCTCACCACATTGACCTATTGGGGAGAAATAATCCAACCTTTTCTCTATAGGTGATGGCATGTGTCTCAGGGGTTTTTCTTGACAGTTTTTCATCGGGGTAACCCCGATGAAAAACAAATAAGAATTGAGTTTTGAGGTTTTTTTGGAAATTGAGTTTTCCATGAAAAAATTGAGTATTTTATTTTTCGGACATTCGCAGCCGTAGGCTCGCGAAAAAAATGAGTTTCCTTCAATAAAATTGAGTTTCTGTAACGAAATGCAAAGATAATACAGCTCGCGAGAAGAAAGAAAAGACTGCACTCACGTGGCGGAAGAGCGATGTGTGCGTTGTTGTTGTTATACGCACAGCATACGTTTTGTCCCACTTTGCATGCGGTGTATGTGGGGAACCCTCGCCTGTATTTCTTCATGAGGGGAAACTGGGGTTGGCGATTTCCGACTCCGGGTACCAGGATGTGGTGTGGTCATGTGGTGTTTACCTTATCGACGACAGTTCCCGCCATGAATACCAAAGACAGAAGAACTCGTCTGAGACTGATGCAGGTGCTGCGGTAGCGAACATGTCGTTCCAGAGTTGATGTGAATGTACAGGTGAAATGTCAAGGATTGGGGTTTAAAATGCTGAAAAACTGAACTTAGAAAAATAAAGAACTGAATAAAGATCTATGCATGGAGACATTCATACAGTTGACTCCTCGTCGATGATCAATAATAAACTCCAGTAAATGGGGAGAGTCAGACGCAGGCATTTGCACGTCGCTGAAAGTGAAAGTAGGCGGGATGATATATGTAGAGCTGCCAAATGTCAAGAAATGTAAAGTGTCTCCATGAATAGATTTTGTAATAGATTATGTAATCGAAAATGCGAGACAAGAACTTTGATTTTCATAACACGTCGGTTCGGTATTGCTGCGCAACAACAACAACACAATGTTGTAGAGGGAGTGAAAAAAACGTGATGGAGGGCGCATTTTATTTTTATTTTTCTGAAAGCCAACCAAAATGCTGGCCATACAACTGACTATGTGGGGCTTGGTGGGATTCTATTGTTTATGCAGGCATTGGGATCTATTCTCTCGGACGACAGATTGCTGCAACAGTTTGAAACTGTTTTTCCTGAGCGACAGATTGCTGCGACAGTTTGAAACTGTTTTTCCTGAGCGCCAGATTGCAGCGACACTTTGACCGGGTATGTTCTGTTTGGAGATGGATTGCACATGTGAATACTGGCACCTTTCTACATCCCTCAAACCTGATCGATTTTCTTGAAACACTTCTTATAAATTAAAACTGTTGATAGGGAAATGGAGAAATGTGATTTGACATTCTATATTCTGTCTGACCGCACTTATCACGACGAAACATTAAAGAAAATATATTAATGTATTGCTAGTTCTCAGAAAAAGCATCATAACTGACTTTGAATGATACGTGAACAGGGACTTTCAATGTTAAATACGAAGCTACGCATCTGAAAACCCCTCGACTTGGGGTAACTCTTACAAGGTTCGATTAGTTCCGAGTTTAAATAAACAATCCCCAAAACAGAATCCTCACTCATTAAATTAATGTCACTTGATAGGGTTTATACTTGCTATAAGAATATCAAGGTGATCTTGATATATATCAGTAAAAAGAACTTTCATATTGAACAGTTGAATGGTATCAGAGATATGGATCATTAATGAAGTTGCATAAATTGAAGTTGACCAACAAGATTTCTGCCCAATCCGAAAATAACTGGTTTGACAATTCACTGAAATCAATTGATGTATTGACGATGTATTCCAACTTTCATATTGATCAGTGGAATGGAGTCGGAGATATGGAACAATTTTGCATAAATTAAAGATGGCTTACTAGGTTTTCACCTAATCAGATCCCAATTCTATAGGCTTGTGGCTCTTGATTAGGTAAGTAAGCATACCAAATCCGGAATTTATCAGTGAAACCGTTGTGTAGATATCTCGCTCACGAACGGACGGACAGACAGATTTTATGACAACAGGCCAAGAGGTAAAAACTGGTTTGGTAATTCACTGAAAGTCTCTTGATGTACCAATGATGTATACCAACTTTCATATCGAACAGTTGAATGGTATCAGAGATATGGATCATTAACAATTTTGCATAAATCAACGATGGCCGCCAAAGTTTTTGTTCAATCAGGTTCCAATTCAAAGTCTCTGGATGTATGGATGATGTATACCAACTTTCGCATTGATCAATTTAATGGTATCAGAAATATGTATCATTAATGACTGCCATCAAGGTTTCCAACCAATCAGAAAAACCAGTTTGGTAATTCATTGAAAGTCTGTTGATGTATCGATGATGTTTACAAACTTTCCTATTGAACAGTTGAATGATATCAGATATGGATCATTAACGATTTTACAAAAATTAAAGACGGCCGCCAAGGTTTCCGCCCAATCAGGTCGAAATTCAATAGGCTTCTGGCCACTGACCTAATACCGCTTTGGCACTCGACTTCACATACATTCCTCCCTAACAGCGCTTTGACAGTCGACTTCATGTACATTTCTCCCTAACTCGGCTTTCACACTCGACTTCACGTACATTCCTCCCTAACGCCGCTTTGACATTCGACTCCACAAAATCTTTTCCCTAACACCGCTTTAACACTGCACTTCCGATATATTCCTTCCTAACAGTGCTTTGAAACTCAACTTCAAGCACACTCATACCGAACACCCAGCTTCGACATTAGCCTAGTTGCGCTTTGGTGGAGAAATTATCTGATTCTATTGCTGAAATGATCCTAAATCTGATAGTTATGAAGCATTCCTAACCCTACGTCCTAACACCGCTTGACACTCGACTTCACATACATTCCTCTTTAACACGGCTTTGACAGTCGACTTCACATATTTTCCTCCCTAACACCGCTTTGACATTCGACTTCACATACATTCCTCCCTAACACCACTTTGACATTCGACTTCACATACATTCCTCCCTAACACCGCTTTGACACTCGACTTCACATACATTCCTCTCTAACACTGGCTGACACTCGACTTCACGTACAATCCTCCCTAACACCGCTTTGACACTCGACTCCATGTACATTTCTGCCTAAATTCGCTTTCACACTCGACTTCACGTACATTCCTCCCTAACACCGCTTTGACATTCGACTTCACGTACAGTTTTCCCTAACACCGCTTTGGCACTGCACTACAGATATATTCCTTCCTAACAGTGCTTTGAAACTCAACTTCAAGCACACTCATGCCGAACACCCAGCTTCGACATTACCCTAGTTACGCTTTGGTGGAGAAATTATCTGACTTCTATAGCTGAAATGACCCTAAACCTGATAGTTATGAAGCATACCTAGCCCTAAGTCCTAATACCGCTTTGACACTCAACATTACATACATTCCTCCCTAACCCCGCTTTGACACTCGACTTCACATACATTCCTCCCTAACACCGCTTTGACATTCGACTAAACATACATTCCTCCCTAACACGGGTTGACATTTGATTTCACGTACATTCCTCCCAACACCGCTTCGACAGTCGACTTCACATACATTCCTCCCTAACACCGCTTTGACATTCGACTTCACATACATTCCTCCCTAACACCGCTTTGACACTCAAATTCACATACATTCCTCCCTAACACCGCTTTGACACTCGACTTCACATACATTCCTCCCTAACACTGGTTGACACTCGACTTCACGTACATTCCCCCGATTACAAGAAAGAGTAGCAAAATATCGACACAGTGTTGGAATATGCGTTTCGGTTATATTTTTAAGAGTTATGCCCCTTTGTTCCTCAAACCTTTGTGAATGGGATGTATATTTGTCGACGTAGGATCTCGGTCCATATTGTAGGCCTATGGACAAGCACCCAGCTTCGACATTACCCTAGTTACGCTTTGGTGGAGAAATTATCTGACTTCTATAGCTGAAATGACCCTAAACCTGATAATTATGAAGCATACCTAACCCTAAGTCCAAATCCCGCTTTGACACTCGACCTGACATACATTCCTCCCTGACACCGCTTTGACACTCAAATTCACATACATTCCTCCCTAACACCGCTTTGACACTCGACTTTACACACATTCCTCCCTAACACTGGTTAGTGTTAACCACTTCGACTTCACGTACATTCCTTCCTCACACCGCTTTGACAGTCGACTTCACATACATTCCTCCCTAACACCGCTTTGACATTCGACTTCACATACATTCCTCCCTAACACCGCTTTGACACTCAAATTCACATACATTCCTCCCTAACACCGCTTTGACACTCGACTTCACATACATTCCTCCCTAACACTGGTTGACACTCGACTTCACGTACATTCCCCCGATTACAAGAAAGAGTAGCAAAATATCGACACAGTGTTGGAATATGCGTTTCGGTTATATTTTTAAGAGTTATGCCCCTTTGTTCCTCAAACCTTTGTGAATGGGATGTATATTTGTCGACGTAGGATCTCGGTCCATATTGTAGGCCTATGGACAAGCACCCAGCTTCGACATTACCCTAGTTACGCTTTGGTGGAGAAATTACCTGACTTCTATAGCTGAAATGACCCTAAACCTGATAGTTATGAAGCATACCTAACCCTAAGTCCTAATCCCGCTTTGACACTCGACCTGACATACATTCCTCCCTAACACCGCTTTGACACTCGACTTCACGTACATTCCTTCCTAACACCGCTTTGACACTCGACTTCACGTACATTCCTCTTTAACACCGCTTTGACAGTCGACTTCACATACATTCCTCCCTAACACCGCTTTGACATTCGACTTCACATACATTCCTCCCTAACACCGCTTTGACACTCGACTTCCCATACATTCCTCCCTAACACCGCTTTGACACTCGACTTCACATACATTCCTCTCTTAACACTGGTTGACACTCGACTCCACGTACAATCCTCTCTAGCACCGCTTTGACACTCGACTCCATGTACATTTCTGCCTAAATCCACTTTCACACTCGACTTCACGTACATTCCTCCCTAACATCGCTTTGACATTCGACTTCACATACATTTTTTCCTAACACCGCTTTGACACTGCACTACAGATATATTCCTTTCTAACAGTGCTTTGAAATTCAACTTCAAGCACAATCATGCCGAACACCCAGCCTCGACATTACCCTAGTTACGCTTTGGTGGAGAAATTATCTGACTTCTATAGCTGAAATGACCCTAAACCTGATAGTTATGAAGCATACCTAACCCTAAGTCCTAATCCCGCTTTGACACTCGACCTGACATACATCCTTCCCTAACACCGCTTTGATTTAAACAGTATATTTATTTCACCAGGAAACGGGGATCGGCGAACAGGCAGAGCCTATTTGAACGCCTCTCCCAACAGACATATTACACATACATGTACAATAACAAGATGACAGACAACAGTGAATAGAATTAGAAACAGTTACCAACATAATAATTAACATGCAGCTGCGTACATATATATATATACATATACACATACATATATACACACACATATATACATACACACATAGATATATCACTAACACCGCTTTGACACTCGACTTCATGTACATTCTTCCCTAACACCGCTTTGATTTAAACAGTATATTTTATTTCACCAGGAAACAGGGATCGGCGAACAGGCAGAGCCTATTTGAACGCCTCTCCCGACAGACATATTACACATACATGTACAATAACAAGATGACAGACAACAGTGAATAGAATAAGAAACAGTTACCAACATAATAATTAACATGCAGCTGCGTACATATATATATATACATATACACATACATATATACACACACATATATACATACACACATAGATTTATCACTAACACCGCTTTGACACTCGACTTCATGTACATTCCTTCCTAACACCGCTTTGACAGTCGACTTCACATACATTCCTCCCTAACACTGCTTTGACATTCGACTTCACATACATTCCTCCCTAACACCGCTTTGACATTCGACGTCACATACATTCCTCCCTAACACCGCTTTGACACTCGACTTCACATACATTCCTCCCTAACACCGCTTTGACACTCGACTTCACATACATTCCTCCCTAACACCGCTTTGACATTCGACTTCACATACATTCCTCCCTAACACCGCTCTGACACTCGACTTCACATACATTCCTCCCTAACACCGCTTTGACACTTGACTTCACATACATTCCTCCCTAACACTGGTTGACACTCGACTTCACATACATTCCTCCGATTACAAGAAAGAGTAGCAAAATATCGACTCAGTGTCGGAATATGCATTTCGGTTATATTTTTAAGAGTTATGCCCCTTTGTTCCTCAAACCTTTGTGAATGGGATGTATATTTGTCGACGTAGGATCTCGGTCCATGTTGTAGGCCTATGGACAAGCATGAAATTTGCATGATATGTGGTCAGTGCCTGGTTTTATTCATACATGTAGAAGGTGATTTGATCAAGCATTTATAAAACAGCTAGTGATACATTTATGAAATTAATGTCTTGTCAGTATTGTTTTCAGGACAGAGTGATTTACATTCGACTTCCTGTGATTGGATTATTAAAGGGAAGACCATATCACTTACAAGTTGAGAATATGTTTGTCACTGAATGAACTGTTCGTTGAATTATGCAGCAATAAATCTGATGATGTGTAGGTTATTGATTTGATAATTGTCAGTTTGTACATTGCGAGTTCAGAGGTACATTGTAGGTTCCCCGAAATGTTCCTGAAATCTGTACTTTTCAGTGTTAAATTGCTGTAGGGCGATTCCGGCGTTACTTACTCGGCCACCGAGGGCCCCTCATATGATTACAAGAAAGAGTAGCAAAATATCGACTCAGTGTTGGAATATGTAGGATGGATAAAAGTTTCAAAGTGTCGCAGCAATGTGTCGTCCGGCAGAATATACATTTGTCAAAGTGTCGCTGCAAACTGTCGCTAAAGAAAAAGAGGTTCAATCTGTCGCAGCAATCTGTCGTGCAGGAAAACTATTTCAAACTGTCGCAGCAATCTGTCATCCAGTAAAATATGCCTTGTCAAAAGCGTCGCTGCAAACTGTTGCTCAGGACAAATAGTTCCAAACTGCCGCAGCAATCTGTCGTCCTTCAGAATATATCATTTTGTATTGTTGGAGGGGGGTGGCCCCATCATACATTCATGATGAACAGTTTCAAAGTATCGTAGCAATCTGTCGTCCGTCGGAATATACCTTTTCAAAGTGTCGCTGCAAACTGTCTCACAGGGAAAAGAAAGTTCAACTCAGACCCATTCACTACCCTTATAATCGTTTCCTTTTGTATTGTTGGGGGGGGGGGGGCATTATCTGCTTCGTGATCTCTTACATGGAAGACGTACCAAAACTTTGGTATTTAATTATGGTAAACATTTGGTATCTTTTCCTGTGATACTTCGCCCTCTGAGTGAAGTTTGTTTTTTTAAAAGTCATAAAACTCAGGAAAAAAATGCCACCACTGGCCAACACAGCCTTCAAGTTGAACTTGGTCATGCAGCCATGGAGCTTATCTAAAAAGCCAGTGTCAATATACAGGTCAAAATGTACTGCCATCCTTAGTGGTCAGAGGACTGGGTCAATTGCCAGTTGGCCCCTCATAAAATCTCTGTGGAACCTAACCTTTCCTCAGACTTGAAAACCAGACAGGAACAGTCACAAATATTGAAACTGTAGAATAGTGAGTGAGTGAGTGAGTGAGTGAATAGGATTAACCTCGCTTTCAACATTATTTCAGTCATATCCCGACGATGAAGAATAGGAATGTATGGGAAGGAATCTGCAAAATTTGGAGACGCAAGGTTTTCACTTTATTATCCCATTTCATGCCGACACTCTCAGTATTTATCGTTTACACACATCAAGGAGTTGCACCGCAGATACAATGACATTATATGCTTTTCAACATTTTACCAAAATACACTGTAAGAGCAACAATACTCGATTCACTAAGCCCTTAATCATTCCATAATAATGTTACAAGTTCTTACATGCTTGTGGCACTGTGCAGTACAACATTAATAACAGTGAGATTTTTAAATTGAAGATGTAAAACATCAGAATCCTATAACTTAGAAGATTATCTTGAATATGATATGAACTTACAAAAGTATGACAGTTACACATAAATGTGAACTGCAAAGCTTTCCAATGTTCTGTTAAAATGTCAGAATTCAAGGCCTTTGTACATGTAATAATAGTTGTTTATGTGTGGTAAATAGTGCTGTGAATTATTTTCTTCTTCCGAGTATACGATAAAGTTTAAAACTTATACCAACAGAAAACGAGAGCCACAACTTTCGAAAACGTCATCAATTGCCTCCAATTGTTTGGAACCTAATGACGTTATAGTGGTTCTCACTCATCCGATGTAGCACGTCTTGTAAAATGATACATCAACTAAAACTTGGAGACCTGTATAACATCATAACATTCAAGCAAGAGAGGCAAGCCATGTAAGTTTTCAATACAAATTTATAACAGGATAGCAAATAACAGATGGGCAATTCCGTGTAAACATGGACATGGTCAGTAATAAATAAACTTAATGGTATGTTACCAATTCTTTTCCTATAACATAGTTTATTTTCCTAAGTTCGTGGAAATAATATTTTGTTTGGGTTTTAATCCACTAATAGACTTTTTTATGAAATGTCGTGCAAAATAGCGTAACATTCTCTGTTCATCATAGGGTAGATTTGTCATCTTGGCTACTCTTACTTTATTGAATAAATCTTTATCTTTTGTCTACAATACATTGGCCTAATCATGTACTTTAACCAGAAAATGCAGGTAGCTAAAATTCCCTTTAGTTTATGTAGCATACACAGTAGTATGCTATCATGTTATATGATGTAACCTGAGTCACGAAAAATGATTTGTTTCTAAACTGATAAAAATCCCTGAGCAGCAGAACAGGAAAACTATTTCATAATTTATTTGTCTTACTTATGCCTTAGTCATTTCTGATAAAGCTGCTCATATATATTGAATAGAAAAAAATGGTGGTACTTTGAAAATTGTAACCTGAGTCATATGTAACCTGAGTCACGTTTGATGTGCATCTCATTACACATAATGCAAAGAAAATAACTGCAGCTTTACAGCTGTATAAACTACTATACATATGCATTGATGATATCAATATTTTGAGACCAGAATTTTGATGAGTTATATTCCACCTTCAAGTATGACTATACACATTTGTGCATAATATCCTAATTTGAGATTTTGTTCTATGTAGTTCCACTGCACCTTGTATATTAAGAGTTGGATTGCTGAACTCTTCTCTGTCGTTCATGTATATTTGTCTTCGAAACAAGATATAAAATACACCAATCATGCCAATTGATAATGAGGACCGTAGATTCAAAATACAATGTACAGGGCAAATCATCTCCAGAACTGGCATTAGTTTGTGTGATGTTTGCTATTTGCATTTGGATTCTTTTGGGTGCAATACATGTATGTGCTTGCATATACAAGTTCTTCTAGAGTGTATATATGTATATCGACCTGCACATAATCACATTTAATTGTTTCTTTTGAATTGGTCTTATTGATTGAGTCCTATCATACATGTACATCTAAAATACTACAAATAATGTGTACCACGTACTGGACCAGGATACTGCAGTGATGGAGAGGTAATAATAAACATAATATGATAAAAATCTGTGTTTTCTAACCAAGCACATTTAGAATTATCATGCAGCATCATTCATATATTAATAATGTTGCATATTCTGTATTGAATACAGTTTTGTGTCAACGATTAGATTCTGACAAACTGTAACCTGAGTCACGCAATCTTCTTTAATTATCTCCCTGTTGCTATTACATGTATATATCAAGTTCAATATTGCACATGTGTATATTTTACTATGGATGTACTTTGTTTAATCAATATTTGATGAATTCTCGCACATAATTAATTCAAAGGGAAATCTCATTTGAACTATAGTGGTCTGGGGGTCATTTCGTTTTCTTGTAACAAAACATGATAAAAAGCAACTTATTCTATGCAAATACATTTGAAATTATCATATAGCTTTGTTCCAGTATTACTAGGGTTGCATGTTCTGTTTTGAGTAAAGTTTTGCATCAATCATGTTTAGCCCCGGACAAACTGTAACCTGAGTCACAGTAACCTGAGTCACGTGATCTTCTTTAATTATCTCCCTGTTGCTATTATATATCAGGTTCAATATTGCACAAATATTTAGCTACAGATGTACTTTGTTTAATGAAAGTTTGATGAATTCTCTCACACAATTAATTTGAAGAGAAATCTCGTTTGAACTATATATATATAGTGGTCTGGGGGTCATGTCTTTTTTTCGTAACCTGAGTCACACTCTTGTTTTTGTACATGAAAGTTACGATTTGAACTTAGATAATCAACTGGTTGTGTAATTGGTTAGGTCTTACCCTGAAGTAAATAACTGTTGGATGTGGGTTATTGCATGTCATTTATATTAAAATCTGAGCAAATTGAACTTGCTCTTGGGGCTCTGAATCTAACCTGAGTCACGCTGGAATTGCCCAGATGATGTATGTAAGCAACAATTTAGAAAAAAATTAAAAGCTTCACAGTTCACCTTTAAAGCCCGGCACAGATCAGAGACAAACCCTGAGAAAACAGCCTCAAGTGCCTGTTGTCTCAGGGGATATATGTAGTGCTCATGTGGTTTCTGTGCACCAAACTCATTCCAGTTCCCGCAGAAAACCTTCTTAGGGATCATGTGATCTTTCATGTGACCAGGCCCGTGTGAAAATGCTTATTTTGAACAGTCGTATGTACAAATCAAGTGAATAAAAGAAACGTTCTTCATGGGTCAGTCGAATATTATGGCTGAACTGTTAGCTTATATGTTCATGCACACTGTGAGGGTTTCACCTCTCAAGACAAGATGCAGATAGATATTTTGCTCAGGCAAAATAGGCACTGAAGGCCATTATCTCAGGGGATAGCTCTTGTGTGCCCTAGGCTAATTGTGACTTTAATTGGCATCACTCATTGGAAGCCACCTAGAATCCAAATAAACTTGACAATCATTATTCACATATTCTCTGCATATTAACTGTCATGTTTTCCTTTAGTATGGTGGATCCATCTCAATTGACAGAATGGAATTAGCAACATTATGATATCACATGTATAGCCTATACATGCATGCATAGTACTAGGGGGGATTAGGGTACAGTGGAACACGGGGCACAGTGGCACATGAAGCACATTACAATATTATCAGCAGAAAGCTACATGTACCACCCCATACAACACCTACATGTATATTGATTACAAATAAAAACTATCACTGGTGAAAAATGACGAGCAAAAAACTTGTTTTTGAGCAGTCCAAGTAAATTTTGAGGCCTGCAGGATGATATTTTGTTATACCAAGTTGTCAGCAGTATTTCATTGCTGTATTGTTACTACTGAGAAAGTATGGATAAATGTACAATTTGAATTATATCGATTTATTTTTCTCAGATGTATGTATAGATCTGTTTTTTTCATAAACGGAAAATATCGTGCACCTGGGGCAGACTGGGACACTTTTGCTGGGGCAGACTACATGTATAGTAATCAAATACTTTCATCCTAAAATGCAATTATAATGCATTAGTTTGTTTCCTATGTGATAGTAATATTGCTAATCCTATCAGATTTGATGAGTTAATTTTACTGTTGAAGTCTATTGCCATCGTTGGAATGAAAATGATACAAAATATTTTTTTTCCCCTCAACTTTGGCCCGGCCCTGGGAAATATTTTACATTAAGCGGAGGTCTAAAATAGCCACTAACTTAACCATCGCTGTTGAATCTTCTAAACTCCTAAGAAACATATTAGTACATGTATATACTTGATGTAACATGTATTTTGATTATTGTCCCATCGCATCGTTTAAAAACGAATTGTGGAGAAAAGTATAACAGATATTTCGTCCAATAAAGAATATCCGCGTCCATATAATCCAGAGACCTATTCCGATCCATATTCCACATAACAGTATTAGCACCAAATTCAAAAAGACATTCATAGCATACATAAACAAAGGCTAGTTTCCTGCAAGAGAGAAGCGGTCAACAGTTTTCAATGACGTCGGCGAGACACCATGATGTTCCAAAAATATCAAATCCGTATCGCTGATCAGTATTCTTAATCCATAATAATCATTGTAAAGTCCTCATCTAGAGGATAATCTGGGACTTCAGCCAACATGCAGAATCGAATGTACACTGACATTGTTTTAACATATTTCACGAATTGTCCCTGGAGAAATTTAGAGAATCTGCATGGTATCACTTCTCAAGGAATAGTGTGACAGTGTTTTGGCCTGGTTCTGCTTAGCTTTATTACCCTCAGTGTTAGTAAAGCTGTAGACACATATGGAAGGCCAAATGTCCAAATAATCAGAAACTCACAGTTATTGAATCGAAAACCTAAGTTTTCAAACAGAACACTTAAGTTATCAAGCAGAAAACCATGGTTTTCGAATCGAAAACTTAGGTGTACGGTCGAAAACCTAGGTTATCTACAACACAACCCCGAGTTTCTCTTTCCTCAACTTCGAGTTTCTATTTCTCAACACCGAAAATCACAGTTGTGATTAGAAAACTTAAGTTATCGAACCGAAAACCTAGGTTTTCGAATTGATAACTTAAGTTTACGGTCGAAAACCTAAGTTATCTGGCAGACAACCCCGAGTTTCTCTTTTATTGGACACTTTCTAATCGATAACCTAGGTTTTCGAATTGATGGTTGTCGTGAAGTGAAACTCGACTTTCCAACTTAGAGTTTCGATATCCGGGTACTTTGGGTTTGGCGCCTTTTCCTATTGTTGACTAATCAGAAATGCAGAGAGAACCACGCGGCGAAATTAATTATACGGAATCAAATTGCTCACACAGATATAACATTCACCGTATGCCTGTAGTAATCGCTGTTGACCCAGAGACAGCTTGTGTGTCACCGAAGTATTTGCCAAAGTAGCTATCTACATATCACTGAATGTGCTTCGCTGGTGTGAATTACATTGACCTGTCTTATGTCGGTCAGTCAGCATGACCGGATAGCTGAATTCCCCCAATTCAGTCTGCAGCATATATATATAGCTATTAAACTGATTAAAGGACTAGTTCTGAGTATCAATACCCAGTCTTTGATAATGCTTGTATAAACTAGGCTCGGTCATACAGGATAGTCTACATTGAATAAATAATCTCAGTTATCCTTTTGTTGAATACATGTTGATTTTGTGGTTCTGTCTGACGTTTTAATCGGTGAGCACGTGGGAAAGGGCGCGAACCCATAGTACCGGATGTCGAAACTCGAAGTTAGTGAGTCGAGTTTCACTTTAAGACAATCGCAAATTCGAAAGCCTAAGTTATCGATTGATAACTTAAGTTTTCTACACGAATGTCAAAAAATAAAAGAGAAACTCGAATTGAAAGAGAAACTCGGGGTTGTCTGCTGGATAACCTAGGTTTTCGACCGTAAACTTAAGTTATCAATTCGAAAACCTAGTTTTCGGTTCGATAACTTAAGTTTTCTAGTGACAACTGTGATTTTCGGTGTTGAGAAATAGAAACTCGAGGTTAGGAAAAGAGAAACTCGGGGTTATGTGGTAGATAACCTAGGTTTTCGACCGTAAACTTAAGTTTTCGATTCCAAAACCATGGTTTTCTCTTTGATAACTTAAGTTTTCTGTTTGAAAACTTAGGTTTTCGATTCAGTAACCGTGAGTTTCTGATTATTTGGACATATGGCCTTCCATAGACACAGACAAGATTCTTCTTATCTGGACAATTTATTACCCCCTTGACCCTAACATGTGGAAATGGACAAGAAAGACTCTTGGATGGAGTGGTGAAATTTGGCTTGGAGAACTAAACACAGCTACCCCTGGCTGTTATCTGTGCATGCTGGCTGCACATAAGTGCTGGCTTCATTTCTGATAAACTCCTATCTAACTTCAGCTGTTATATTTATGGGACAACCACATGTTGAACTGAGTGTGATTTTGGTAAGGGACCTTTTGACACCTGACATTTCAGCATCTGATATTTTGGCATAAAATAAAAGGTGCAACATTTTGGCATGCAACAATTTTTATATTCATTTCATTTTTTTTATAGATTTTAATAGTCTTTTTCTTAGGGACAAAGTCAAGGCTGCAACAATTTTGCATGTGACATTTTGGCAAGCTTTTAAAAATATGTTCATTCTATGTTTTCATTGTCTTTTCTTAAGCACAAAGTGAAGTGTGTGACATATCTGCAACTGTTTTTCACATGTGCGATTAATTTAAAAATACATTTTTTAAGGTGAAAATCAATTATTGAATTACATTGTGTAGGGAGAGACAGGGCTGGTTGGAACATTATTTTTTTTATAAAGATAAAAGACAAGGTTGAAAGTTTTAAGTGAACTTATAATTGTTATGATATAGTCCATCGATAGGGCTATCTACCACCCACCAGTATTAAGTCCAAAGTATTAAGTAAACAGAATGGTTCTCTGTGGCAGATTTTATTTTGTAAGCATGATGAACAGCTGAAGCCAAACAATGTTTTGTTTCAAAAACACAAATATGCTAATTGTCCCCCGACGCCCGAAGGGCTGAAGGGGGACTATAGTATTGGGGTCCATGCGTCCGTCCGGAACTCCTGGAAAACCGAAAGGATTCTTTTCAAATCTGGTATGTGGGTACCTCGCCTCAGATCTCGCTTGGGATTGTTTTTCACACCGATCCGCATATAGGTGGCGCCACCTTGGGGGCCAAGTTAGAATTTCATTTCCGGGTGAGAACTTTTGAAAAAATGAACAGATTTTTTTTCAAATTTGGTATATGGGTACCTCGCTTCAAGATCTTGATTGGGATTGTTTTTCACACCGATTCGCCTGTAGATGAATTCACCTATAGACGAATCGGCGTGAAAAACAATCTCAAGCGAGATCTTGGGGAGAGGTACCCACATACGTATCTTGAATAGAATCCATTTGAACAGTTTTTTTTGTTTTAAATTATTGTCCAGAAACGAAATTTTAACTTGACGTATAAAGGTGGCACATGCGCCATGGCAAGTACCTTGTTACTGGATCTCACGTGCGATTGTTATCCATGACGGGTACTAAACATTACGGTTCTAAGCCAAATCAATTGCGGTCGGGGGACGTCAACCCCTCGGGTTTTCATTTTAATTTAAAAAAGCTCATTGCTCGACCAATCGATGTCACCTCTGGGATTCTGAGAGAAATATTACTGTGCCTAACCAGTGAGCCAGTCAGGCCCTGCTATTTCAGAGTCTCCTCATGATTCTGGAATTCTTGCAAATATAGCAATTTATATAAAATTGCTGTTGTTGTTGGAACATGGTCCAACCAATTGCTATAGCAATTGGAATTGGTTGGATCATATTCCAACTCACCCCAGCTTCCGAGTTCCTACCAGTCCCAAAAGCAGCTTCAGTATTGGTCAAGGTCAAATTTTCAAAACAAGAGCTGATCCGTCTAAACAAAAGCACCTGTTTCCCTTACCGAAATAATATTCTTCTGGCACACTGGTTGCGGCAAGCTTGCCGCAAACTTTCTGGCAACCTCACCGCACACAGTGTGCCGGAGAGTTTGCGGCAACCTTGCCGCAACAGAGTTTTTCACATGCAAATGAGTTTTCCGGCACACTATACAGATTGCGGCAAGCTGGCCGCAAACTGCTTATGTATTCCGGCAGCCTTCTGGCACACTCTTCCGGCAGCCTTCTGGCGCACTCTTCCGGCAACCTCACCGCGCACTCTTCCGGCAACCTCACCGCGCACTCTTCCGGCAACCTCACCGCGCACTCTTCCGGCAACCTCACCGCGCACTCTTCCGGCAACCTCACCGCACACTCTTCCGGCAACCTCACCGCGCACTCTTCCGGCAGCCTTCCGGCGCACTCTTCCAATAACATCTGGGCTTATCAATATTTTCATGGTGGTGGTCAGAATGACATCATCCGGACCTCCACATGAATGGTACAAATCACTCCACTCAAACTGTTGTACATAAGATCTGTCATGCAATGAAATCTAAACAGACAATGAATGAATGAAAGAACACAATGATCAACATGGCAGAGAAAACTACAACTTGTCTACAAAATTACTGGACTGGCCTAAACTATAATCAAACTGTTACTTTGCATTCAAACAGACTTACCACACAAATCTGTATCATGTATGCAGGAACAACTCCTCATGGTTGCAAACATATTCTCCCACCATTCTCACCAACTGCCAGATTTGAAAGTCCTGAACCGAATTACATATGTATTCATGTGCACCAAAAGTAGTCCAATGATAGGAAAGGTTAGTACTTAGGTACATTAGAATCCTACAATGAAATTTTGTCTCAGAATTAATTGTTCATTCTGAGAACATTCCCCTAATAACTATAACTTCAACTATGTGGTACAGTGTGGTACACTAATTATACCCCCCGACACGTAGTGTAGGGGGCGTATACTGGTTTCAGCTTGTCCGTCCGTCCATCCGTCCGTCCGTACGTCCGTCCGTCTGTACGTCCCTCCGTCCGTAACATTTCGTTTCCGGAGCATAACTTGACAACCGCTACTCGGATTCCTCTCAAATTTGGTATGCAGCTACCATACCATGAGACCTTGCTTGGGATTGCGTTTGGCGCATGTGCGTCTACAGGTGGCGCCACCATTTTGTTTCCGGAGCATAACTTTACAACCGCTACTTCGATTCCTCTCAAATGTGGTATGTGAGCTTACCTTACCATGAGACCTCGCTTTTGATTGCGTTTGCGCATGCGTCTACAGGTGGCGCCACCTAGGATCAAAACTTTCTCTTGTCAGTCCGTAACATTTCGTTTCCGGAGCATAACTTGACAACCGCTACATCGATTCCTCTCAAATTTGGTATGCAGCTACCATGCCATGAGACTTCGCTTGGGATTGCGTTTGGCGCATGTGCGTCTACAGGTGGCGCCACCTAGGGTCAAAAGTTTCTCATGTCAGTCCGTAACATTTCGTTTCCGGAGCATAACTTGACAACAGCTAATTGGATTCCTCTCAGATTTGGTATGTAGCTACCTTACCATAAGACCTCGCTTGGGATTGCGTTTGGCGCATGTGCGTCTACAGGTGGCGCCACCTATGGGCAGAATTTCCTCAGTTGGTCCGTAGTATTCCATTTCTGGAGCCTAACTTGACAACGGCTGATTAGATTCTTCTCAAATTTTGTATGTAGCTGCCATACCATGAGACCTAGCTCAGGATGTTGCATATGTGTCTACAGGTAGTAAGTTTAATATTTCACTTCCCATTTACTTCCTTTTCCTCTTCAATGTGGTTATCCAGATGACAGTAATTCGCCTATCTGTTGCAACAACCCATTTCA
>JAVTVY010014106.1:0-56925 GCA_036873755.1 Hanleya hanleyi | reverse complement strand
TAGAACTATTTTCTTCTGTATTTGTTAAGTGTTCTAAATAAAGTTTTTATCAACCAGTGATTTATGACATCCTTTCAGGAAAACACTCTAAGTAAACCTCTGAATAGTATCCATTTTGTATTCATGCTCTAAAGTAGGAAATCTCTGTGAAAATGACATATGAACATATATAAGAATAGCAGAAAATATTTAACTTTAACTAATATAGACCAGGTGAAACAAAATCTAGCAAAAATAGTTGACCAAACTATCTGCAGTAGCTGAATAACTTGAGGACTCTTTTCTTCTGCTCTTCCTCTCAAATCCTAAAGCAGTTAAATAAACAACCAGTCACCCTGGCAACGGTACCAAATGTGCTCAAGTTTTTCCTGACTACAATACAGGACCATTAGTCCCTACGGGACTAAATCGCCCCGTGAAAAGGCGCTCCGCAAATGTTCATTACTATATTGTTTTGGATCTCTTGTATGTGGCATGGTATTGTAATCTATTATTAGACAGGATGCTTCTAGAATATATGACGGAAGCTTGTTTACGTGGGTTAATCACCTCGATCTTTCTAGAAGATTATTATAAATTGCATCTAGGCCAGATGATGACGTAATGCATATTCGAGAGGCTTCTTGATTTGGTAGAATGTACTGGAATGTGCCACATAGAGTATAAATAGCCCGACAGTCAGTCGTTCTGGAGGAAATTCAAACAGCTTTTCTGTGGGTGCATTATACTGCCTTACCTTTGTCTGAAATTATGGACTGCTGGATTGTATACCCCGGTGAATTGACTTTTGGGCTGCTGCGTTATCTACGTGATTGAACTGTTGGAAACTGGACAACAATTGAGCGGTGTTGGACTATCAAAATACAGAACAGCGATTTGTGCGGCACGGACTGTATAGAGATTTGCACGTTAAAACGGACAGTGAAGAATACACCGGTATAGCATTGAACATTAAGACTATATTTGGTATTTATTTGCTGTATTGACCTTACTTAATTTGTATACGATTTTAGTACTGTAAATAAATATTTGATTGTTAATCCTTGATTTCACAAAAGTTTTCTGTTACGTTTTTTATTATTATCGTTTATGACGTAACATATGCCATAGGCCAAGTCCCCGGAATGAACATTTCGTTGCAACTCGGTGGGGGCAACTCATTCTGTAGGTAATTACGGATATCCTCTCTCCACATACGAAGTTCCCACGTTGTCTCTTGCACAGTGTATTAATTTAACATTAAAAGGAGGAGATAACTACCCGAAATGCCTTCCGGCTTGTAGCGAGCCATCAGCTGGTTAGGGGAATCCCGCTCTCTAAAATGGAGGTAAAAGGGTCGTTTTCGCTCAATAAATCAGTTCACATAATGAATTCAACAAAATCCTCTTGAGGCGCATACAGACATATCTATCCGCATTAAATGGTAGTAAAAAGTAAATTGTCATCTATCTAATTTGCATACTAATAGGCCAAACATCTTTCACGCTGTTTAAACAACATTGGCTGGTTCTTCACATGGCAAATTAATTTTATGACATGGAACAATAGATAAATCAATGCGCATGGAATTTTGATGCATTGGTTTAAGAAGGAATCAAAAGTTATTGAGCAAAAACGACCTTTTTTACCTCCGTTTTAGAGAGCGGGGTCGCCCTAACGTGATCAGCCAGGGTGTCGTTGGGGCGCGCGCTCTATTTTGAAATGAGACATCCTCTAACATGAACCAGCATTGCCAGTAGATCGGAGTGAGATACTCTGTTGTCAGGAAGAAGTGGAAAATTAAGACACTGCGTTTACACATTTTACCTACAACTCTGGATGAATATTATGTTTATCATTGAGTTCTCTACTCGTTTTCAAATTGAATGAATGGACATGTTGTGATATATGAAAGATTAATGTGCAAGTGAAAAGGGGGTGAATTTCACATGTGAAAAGAGCATACCTACTGTTGGGATAAAAATCTGTCGAAAGTTACAAGAGACAGCGTTAACGGATGTATGATGTTACCGCACGACGTCTGGAATTACAAGTTATTTTTTTTGCATTTACCATGTCTACCCTATGTTTAGCCGTTTACTTCATCAGGCGCCCTTGGTGCTCATCCATTATTATCAGATGAGTTACTTATTCGAGCTGATCTGTCATCACAGCCCCCGAGCGAGCGTATCTAGTTCGGCTTAACCCGTACGCTCATACTATTCAGCTTGTATCACTGACGTCCCTACTCTCCTTGTTTCCCCGGCTGATTCACATCGCAAAGTTCGCGCCTCTTGGCCGTAAGAGGGCGCTTTATCTGGTTACCCAATCGCCGTACCGTAATAGCTCGGAGATAACCAGATTCCTCATACTAACCCCGATTGGCTAACTACCTCACGTGGTCGAAATTACCTCATGCCTTCATGATAATGAGATCACGACTCTCACGTAATGTGGGAGAGTAGTAGGTAAAAGCTAAATTGAGTCCAATTGACCTCAGAAATTTGCATATTTTGTGGAGGTCACGTGGAGGTCACACAGCCAATGAGAAGCGAGTATTTTGACCTCTGACCAAAAAGCTACCTCCAGCACAGGAGAGTTCCAAATTTGCATATCACGTGCCCCAGGTCAAAGATGTATTCCTCCGCGGTGATGCGGTCATGTCTGGCGGCGATTCGGTCTGCTTCCGCGGAGAAAAAGTAGTCCCTAGATAAAATGGTCCGATGGGGTCGAGTGAGGTATCAAAGTGAAGCTTATGTGAAGGGGCATCTAATGGGCTGGGTGGTGGTGGGTTCAAAATGGCGGGTTGTGGGTGGTGGTGGTGGTGGGTTCAAAATGGCGGCCTGTGGGTGGTGGTGGGTTCAAAATGGCGGCGCAAGGGAGCAAACGAGGCGGTGGGGAGGTCACGGGGATAAAAAACCCTCACATTACCCTAAAAAAACCTCTAAGCCATATAATAATAATAAACATAATCTATAGGTGTTGTACCATGTTAATAGGATCAGTCTAGCATCTGTACCACCCTAGAGTCGAGCGTTTATTGTCCCGTGTATCTCCGCAAGAAAACAACAAACAAAATGGCGGCTCCAGGATGGTGTGGGGACGCCCTTCCCACATCACGGCGTCGACCGTAGCGCCATCTGCACACATTGACGCAAGGGAGACAACTCGTGTGGCCCAAGGATATGGAAATAGCCGTGTTGGAGCTAGGGGAGTTACTACTGGTCCAGTGGGGTCGAGTGATGTATCAATGTGAAGCCTATGTGAGGGGGCATCTGATGGGGTGGGTGTGGGATTGAACTAGCGTCATTCTGCGCATGCGCGGTGGCCCAAGGGTATGGAAATAGCCGTGTTGGAGCTAGGGGAGTTACTACTGGTCCAGTGGGGTCGAGTGAGGTATCAAAGTGAAGCCTAGGTGAGGGGGCATCTGACTGGACTAGTGGGGTTGAACTAGCGTCATTCTGCGCATGCGCGGTGGCCCAAGGGTATGAACATAGCCGTGTTGGCATGTAGGGGAGTGACTCATGGTCCAATGGGGTCGAGTGAGGTATCAAAGTGAAGCCTAGGTGAAGAGGCATCTGACTGGACTAGTAGGTTTGAACTAGCGTCATTCTGCGCATGCGCGGTGGTCCAAGGGTATGGACATAGCCGTGTTGGAGCTAGCGAAGCCAATAATGGTCCAGTGGGGTCGAGTGAGGTATCAAAGTGAAGCCTAGGTGAAGGGGCATCTGACTGGACTAGTGGGTTTGAACTAGCGTCATTCTGCGCATGCGCGGTGGCCCAAGGGTATGAAAATAGCCGTGTTGGAGCTAGGGGAGTTACTCATGGTCCAGTGGGGTCGAGTGAGGTATCAAAGTGAAGCCTAGGTGAAGGGGCATCTGACTGGACTAGTGGGTTTGACAAAGCGTCATTCTGCGCATGCGCATAGACGTTTTGGGATGTAGGGGAGTTACTCATGGTCCAATGGGGTCGAGTGAGGTATCCAAGTGAAGCCTAGGTGAAGGGGCATCTGATGGGTTGGGTGTGCGGTAGGAATATCATTCTGCGCATGCGCAGATGCAATGCGGAGCTCTCGTCCAATCAGAAGCGAGTATTTCAAATCCGCCACGGATCTCTCGTCCAATCAGAAGCGAGTATTTTGACCCGGTGCATTATGGGACATATCCAAGATGGCGGCACGTATGTTCAAGATGGCGGCACATCCGGTGTCGAAAACTGGCCATTTCTGTCGGGATGTGGTCACCTAGTGTCGAAAACTGGACCCTGTATGGGTCCCGCTCTACGTGTTGGAGCTAGGGGAGCCACGAATGGTCCAATGGGGTCGTATGAGGTATCAAAGTGAAGCATTCGTGAAGGGGCATCTGATGGGTTGGGTGTGGGGTTGAACTATCGGCATTCTGCGCATGCGCAGTCTGGCCGTAGTATAGAAATAGACGTGTTGGGGTGGTGGTGGGCCCCTAGTGGGTCGATGGGATCGAGTGAGGTATCCATGTGAAGCCTAGGTGAGGGAGTTACACTAGGGTGTCGTATCCATTCTGTTGCGCAGGTCACGTGGGGGTTGTGACGTCACTTCCGGGTTTTCCACTAAAACTACCTCCAAACATAGAAGAGTTCCTAATGTTTCCTCTTAGACGTCCGTATGTTCAACCGCCGGGTTTTGTTTTCCCGCCCCGCCCCGCCCCGCAGCGCGTGCGCGAGTTCTCCGGAAGTGCGCGCGTCATCCCCGGCAGTGCGCGCGCGCGCGGGTCAAAAGGTCAAATGGTCACCTCCAGGTCAAACGGTCCAATGTCCAATGAGACAATGTTGCGGCATCGCTATAGTCAGAGCTTGAGCACAAAACAGGGGATTGTAAATGAACCTGGGAAAGATGGGCAGGTCCATTTGGACCAATCAGCGGTCGAGAAAAAAGAGCCAATCAGCGGTCGAGAAAAAGAACCAATCAGCCAATCGAATTGGGGTACTCACGGTGTGCTTTCGCTGACGTCCGCGCCTACATCTGGGTTCTTGTACACCCGGGTAATGTTTTTCTGGACATGGATGGGTTACCTTTGGCTCCATTCTAGGCCACTGATTGGCTAATACAGTGTTCAAATCCACTTTCATGCATTATGCTCATAGAACTTAGTCATAATCTATACGTGTTGGACGAGTCTCTTCACTCACCGTATACA
This sequence comes from Hanleya hanleyi, assembly GCA_036873755.1. Classification (NCBI taxonomy): domain Eukaryota; kingdom Metazoa; phylum Mollusca; class Polyplacophora; order Lepidopleurida; family Hanleyidae; genus Hanleya; species Hanleya hanleyi. Next base: position 51,775 of record JAVTVY010014106.1, on the reverse strand, counting down.
CGTACCTCAATGAAATGCCCGCTCCAAACCTAGACCAAAAACACGTACTTGGTCTGTAGGCTGATTTCATTGGCCCTCTATTTTTACTATAGTGCTCTTGCATCCTAACCTTGATGGGTTACCTAGAACTTATAGTCATCAACATAATCTATACGTGTTGGACGAGTCTCTTCACTCACCGTATACACGCACCTCAATGAAATGCCCGCTCCAAACCTAGACCAAAAACACGTACTTGGTCTGTAGGCTGATTTCATTGACTCTCCATTTTTGCTATAGTGCTCTTGCATTCTAACCTTGATGGGTTACATTTTGGCCCCATCCTACACCACTGATTTCAGTTTGACTGAATCTCCATATTGGGCATTGATGCATTATGAATAAAACACACAAGACAGGGTTTTTTGGTGAGATCTCATTTTTTTATTCAGTGAACAACAACAACAACGTGAGAACAACCACGTGAAAACTGAAGCCCAGAACAAGGGGCTTGTAATTAATTGAAGCCCAGAACAAGGGGCTTGCACATTGAAGCCCAGAACAAGAGGCTTGTAATTAACTTAAGCCCAGAACGGGGCTTGTACATTGAAATAATGGGCGGCCCAGTCATAGACGAGTACATCGCGGTCCTCGGCCTTGGGGTACTCGTCAAACATCTGTACGATGGTAGATAAGGGTCTTCCCCGACATCGATGGTACAGGTAAAACAAGCAATATTGTCCGCACACGCCACTGGTCAGGCTTTGCAACGTTTGACTGTTCCAACACCACGTCTCTGTGCCTTGATCCATGAAGTCTGTTAAATCGGGATGGAGGGGTGGCAGGCCGTACGGGTCAAAGTATTCGCCCTGCTGTTCTGTCAAGTACACGGCCACCCAGTGTTCACCGGGCCGATCCATCGGGTCCGTGTTGAGAACGTAAGCAACAGGATACATACGGTCTAATGGAAACACATCTCGGGCGAACACCCCTTGAAAGACCATACGTGTCTCTGGGTCATTCTCCAGCACGGTGGTTATCTGGTCTGTATCCATGTTAGGTGGCGAAGTCACACAGGACGTTGCGCGCCTTGTCCACTTGAATGATGTTGTCAAACTCGGCGTAGCAGATCACATTGACGGTGGTCGCCAGGGCTCGTGCAAAGTGGATTTCCAACCGTAAGTTGCCTTGCTTGGCCAGGGCCAGCTGATGGTCGTTCTCTAAGGTGGGGGTCAGATCGAAACAGAACAACGTGTATCCGTTCGCGTAGTCCTCCCGACTGATCATATTCCCTTCGTCCTGGTTTATTTGACCGGTGGCTGTAAACAGGCTCTGATAGGCTCGAATGAAATTCCTCCGCCCAAAGTTCGGTGTTAAGGCCGTGGCTGGCACCTGTTGTCCATCCACATGCAGGGCCACAAAATTGATGCCGAAATGTTGAAAGTCAAACGGATTCTCTGTGTAGGCTCCGCTGAAACTGGTATTTCCACACAGGCCAGGATCAATCGCTTGGGTAGTTCCCCCAGGAACAGGTTTTCTTTGTTGGCGCCCATATTTCCAGCAGGCACAGAGAACACTTTGGTTTGTACACGTCGGATAGGGTACTGGGCTGGTTTTGTTTCCAAGGCTTTCATGTGTCCCAATTGAACGGCTGGATTCGGTTTCACTTTTCGGACATACAGCACTGCCTCTTGGATGACAATCTTATAGTCCGCTGCATGCCCCTCTACGTTAGTGGCCACCAAGGCGAAGGTCGGAGGCGCCCGTATCAGTCGGATTTTGATGGGGATCTTGTTCAAGAGGTACCGGTCTTGCATGAACATGTCTGCGTGCAGTCGACCCATCATATCCACCGAGGCACTGTTCGCAGTGAAATCCTTCCGTTTGTTATATCCCCCATTGTCCACCGTGTCCATGTGCTCGGGCGTGTCCTTGTAGAATAAAGCGGTTGTCAGCTGAGATTTGTTTGCCTCTCGGCCATACGACAACAGTGTCTCGATGTAGGCTCGATAGGGGTACGTGTTGGTGGAGTCACTGATGAGTTTGCCGCTGAGAAAAATATCCACCTGCTGAAACATCGAGTGCAGCCAGAGATTCGTCGGGCCCACCGTTGCTTGGTCAGCGATTCTGGTGCCAGCTCCATTGACCACCTTGGCTTTCACATACAAGTAGGTATGGGCTAAATCCACATAGGCCGTATCCGCATTACTGATGGTGAACTCGATGGGCCCGGTTTCGTTGATGCTGGAGAGCGGGAGATGCTCCACCCATAATCCTTGTTCGACACTGGTCTGTGTGGGCGGCACGGTCCACAAATCAAATTCACTGTTGGTGGAGGGGCAGGACTCGGCGTGGATCAAGGACATGTTTTAAGAAAAGATATCCTTTGTCTTCTTCGATGTGCGTCGTCGCTGGGTCGGTCGTCGACTGGTGCGTGGTCTCGGTGGGGCAGCTCTTTTATTCCCTACGGTGCGTTGTGCTTTGGCCACCAAGACGCCTCCCGCTTCTTTGGCCCGCCGTTTCAAGGATTCTTTGGGTGCCGTACCCCCCAAGACATCACCGGCCACTTGCAGTCCACTGCGTACCGCTTGTTTGCCCATTGCTTTCACCCCACGCGTCACCAAGGGCAGGAACGTTTTGACGATGCTGCCGAGTATGTTCCCCAGTCCATGTCCTCGTTGCATGCGTGCACCGCTAAAGACCGGAAAGCCACCCCGGCCTGTTGGGCATAATAGTCGGCATAGCTGCGTGCATCGCACTCGTAAGGTACTTTCATTATGCAAAGTGGGGAGCACGTGCTTGTCGAAAATGAAGTGTCAGCACCACTTTTCCTCGTTCGAATGCCACCGGTCGTCCCGTGTCATCTCGTATATCCACCGTGATCGTGTTGATGTCAGTTTGTCGTACGGGCAAGTAGAGCATGTGGGTGAAACTGTGGGTGACTTGACCTCCATACGTCTTTTTAATGGGGACTACCCGTAACAGAGGTGTGTTGATATCGCCCACGATGTGGTTGTCCACCACGTCCGAGTAGACGTAGAGTCCGTACATACCCGACTTCATATCCATCGGCATCTCGCCATGGTGTTCGGTGGGACCAGCGAACGTCTTTAGATCGAAACCCAGCATTTGCTGTAGGATAGGACTCAGTACGACACTCGCCTTGCCGGTCACGATAAGCTCTGCCTTGTCGTTGTGTGCGTTGTAATCGAAGTCCACGTGATTCTTGAAGGGATAGGCTTTGATGGGTTTTGAAGTATTCGTCACCCCCCGTAGAGCCTTATAATGCATCAGTCTTGACAGCCCACCCATGAACTCCTTGGGGGTATCGTATTGGCCTTCGGGCAGGGTGAGTCGGGTGTTTTTGCCTTCGTAGGTCACCTCGTACCACACTTCATTGGCTCGCACGTTGTACCACGAGTAAGGGTATTGGATATCCACGAGGCCACATTCCCAGCGGCCAGGTAAATGCAACGGTTGCGGTAACTGGGTGACGTACTTGGCCACGGTGTTGTCAGGAAACACATCCAGCGAACTGTTACTGGGTAGGGTCAGGTAAAACATGGCGACTGAGCTGTCCTGCTGCTGCTGTTGGTTTTAATAGGTGTTCCAGGCCTTGGGCGGTTGTGTCCGGCGTCGTGTTCGTCGCGTTGACTTGCTACGTGTCACGGCTCTGGAGATGTGGGGTGTCCTGATCGAGGGTGGTTTTTTAAAGGTCTGAAAAGAAGGTGCCCGTTGTGGTGGTGGTGGAGTTTTGGGGGGTGACTCCGGTTCCCAGTCGGCTTCCCAAGAAGGTTGTGGTGAGAGTCGTGGTGCACGAGTCGGTGAGTCACGCTGCATAAAGGCCCAGCGGTGGGGCTTCCCCACCAATTCCTGTGGTACATGCATGTCTTTCAAGCCTTGAGCGAAGACCTCCCATCCTCGAGGATCCGTGTGCGATCTGCGTTGACGCATCAGATCATTTACTAAATCCGTCATGTGGGTCCCGGGGACCACCTGATTCTGTACCAAGAATTCGCCTTTATCATTCCAAGTCATGTTAGGATTCTGTTTCATCCGTTGTAATACCAGGCCAGCTTGTTTCTTGAACGAGGCAGGTACACTCTTCAGCACTTCGTCTTCGACCCACTGTGGGGCTGTCGGTGGTAATAGCGGCTGTTGGAGCGGTGCTGAGGTCGGCGGTGTGTCGCGTGGTGGTGGCGGTGGTGCTGCTGCTGGGGTAGAGAGGGTTTTGTATTGATCCATGAATGTCATGTACCGTTGAAGCGTCTCATTGTACCGTTGTACTTTCTCACTGTCGCTTAACCCCAGTCTTTGTAAGAGCTGTTGCATCTCTTCATCGAGGGTGTTTATTGTCTTCACCGTAGGTGGTACAGGGTAGTGCAATTGGAGGTTTTGAAGGAGCCGTGGTTCGACTAGGACCATTTTTTCGTGTGGTTCATTGTCGGCCGAAAAGTCCACCCAATACTGGATCCAACACGGAAGCGGCCAACGGTGCTAGGATGGCCCCGTGAAAGCCGCCTTTCTGTCACACCATTTTATTTTGTGTCTGAGAGACTCGCTTTTGGACTAAGGTTCGGAGACCTGTCTTATGCCTGGCCAACTTCGCCTTCTGAGCCGGCGTCAGTGGTACGTTGCCTTTTAACAGGTTGTACCCGATCTCGCACAGACAGCGTACAAGGTCAGGGTCCGCACCGCGTACAATGGTTCGGACTAACTCGGGTGGGGCCGTCTTCAATACACGGAGCGTGGGAGCGTGCTTCCGTACTCGCGCAGACATCCTGTACAACTAATGCCAGAACCCACAACGCTGCTCTTTTTATCTATCTCAGAGACAAAGTCAACCCTGCTGTGGTATTCATTCTTTTTATTATTCCCCATCATCAAAAACACAAACCCCAGCTGGGGGAGCCACTGTGGGTGTGTTTACATTATTTTTGCATGTACACGTGGTGGGTCTCTCCGGGAAAGATGCCGGTCCGTAGTCGAAGGTGGTCGGGGGTGGCTTGCTTGAGGTCGAACAGCATATACCCGTGCTGAGGGGTTGTCGCATCTTTAAAGGCTTCCAACGCAAACGGTGTGCGGCCGGGATACATCTGTCTCGCCAGGTGCAGCGGTTGAGTGGTATCTCTCGGGTTTTTGAAGACCGCCAGGTAGTGGGCATTTAAGCTGATATTCCGATGTTCTTTGTTTTTACTGAACAGATTCTGCACAATGTAGATGATGCTGAGCCGTCGATGATGGCTGCCTTTGGTAAAGAGTTGGGTCACCCGACTGTGCGTCTCCGCCATGAGATCATCCAGAACCACCAAGGTGTCGGGTTCCAAATCAGCCAGGTTGGGTAGGCCTTCCACGAACGTGATGTGGGGCATTGCTGCATACGCTTCCTGCCATTCTCCGTAACACCACACGACTCGAGCAATAGGTGGGGTGATCATGCTGTCGGCGTGTTGAAGGAGCTTCCTGACGAAGTGCGTTTTGCCGGAACCCGTCGGTCCTGCGATGACGCAAGTGAAGGGATGCTGCCACCCAGGGTCCATGATTCGAGGTGTATCCGTTGTCGTGGTAACCCGCTCTTGTAAATTTCGTACGAGTGAACTGGAGTGGCGGTGGGTACAACGTCGGTCGTCGTTGTCTGTTCACTGTCAGGGATGGTGCTGGGGGTGGGTACAACGTGGGTCGTCGTTGTCGGTTCACTGTGAGGGATGAAATCCGATGGGTGTTCAGACGTAGTGGGCGTACTTGGTGTAGGTGTAGAGCTTACGCTCGACGTGGCTTGTACACGGGGTGTGGTGGTGGTGACTGGGCTCGATACGACTGGTGCTCTCTGTAGACCGGTTTCACTGGTGCCTGGTGTTCTCAGTTGGTTAAGTAACGTGCTGACATAGGCTACGTCGTAAACCACACCTCCGTACAACACACTCAGCAGGGTTAGCAATAGCACCCCAAAGACCACTTGCGCTTTGCGCGTTTTGCGAGACGCTGTCTTCAGAGGCAGCTGCCGTTGGTCCATAGCACTGTGGTCGGACGTGGAATGAAGGAGGACGGCAGTGGTGTCTGGCTTTATAGTCGTTTCACCTGGTTGGCAGCGACCCAGGAATTGAAGGAACTGGGCCAACCTTGCCATTTCACGAAATGAAACAGTTTGCCATGCCGACGTTCCGTTTTCAAAATCTGCTCCACCGTGTAGTAGTCTTGCTGTGTTTTTACGACAGGCTGTAATTCCGTCTCGTAAAACGTCCCTAGCAACGGTTCCCCTTGAAGATCTTCCAGTTCATAGACTCGCTGCTGTCGGGGTAGGCGCCGTTTAATCAGGAAGTGCTCATCGCTCCAGTTGGGCAAGTAACTTTCTCGAACTTGCCCTTGACTTTACTGATCCGTACAGGGTCCCCGACCTTGTACACCGCCTTCGTCGTTCGCTGCGATGGCCTGGGGTACAAGACACGCCGGACTTGGGCTTCATTGCGTTGGGTCACGGTAATGGGGGCTCTCTCTATACTCCGATGATAGGCTCGATTGTAACCCTCACAAGTTTCGGGAGAACATCGATGTACCGCCTTGTATTCTTATAGGTGAAATATTTATACATACGGCCTTTGAATGTCCTGTTGAACCTTTCCACCACGGAAGTTATGGTCTCGTTGTACGTATGGAAGAAAAACACCTTCTGGGCTTTCAGAAAGGCTTGGAACGGTCTGTTGAGGAATTCCGTGCCTTCGTCGGTTTGCAAATACAAAGGTTTGCGCCCGGTCTTGAAGATGTCTTTGAACGCCGCCATGAGATTCGCCCCCGTTTTCGTCCGGATGGGTACCACCCACGGATACTTCGATAGGATATCGATGCACGTCAAGATATACCGATTCCCATCGTTGTGTTTGGCAAAGGCGCTCATATCGACCAAATCCGCTTGCCACTGGGCATCTATTCCTCCCACGATGACCCGGTTCCGTAGAAAATGGCGACGGACAGCTCGATGTAAGGTATAGGTGTCTTGTTTTCTTAACCAATCTCGGACTTGGGCACGTTGTATCCCCTGGGGTTTGGCCGCTCGATAGAGAGCCGACAATGCACTATAGGCCGCCGGACTGTCGGGACTGTAGTATAAGTTATCCAACACCTTCTCCCAGCGCTTCATGGTGACACAATGATGATGGACCCTGGCTCTATCGTTTATTTATAACGGGTATATCTTGGGCCGGAGTTTCTTTCTGATTTTCTTCATTGGCTTCCACAGTGTCCATGGTAAATGACCAGTCCAACTCGTCTGATGACCGCTTGATAAGCACTTCATCCACATCTACCACGGCATCTTTCAATGCAGACCATAGATCAGGGTGAAGGGTAAAATGCACTGTACCCCCATCTAGCCGAGCCAATTGAGCAAAGAAAGGGCCGCGTCGGATGTACACATCGTGATACAAGTGGATGAGATCGCCGTCCAGTTCACCAGACAACACCCGTTTGAATTTGGTCCAGCCCTCCCGGGACAGACGAATGTAGGCCGGGCACGGTTGTGTAGGGTCCGCATCACAGATGTCTCCCACCTCCTCCATGATATCGACCTTATCCGCATACACGTGCAGGAAAACCTCGGGAGTCAAGCTGAGATACGCCAGTATTATATGCTCCGTCATGGTCAGTACGTGAATGGTACCAGATTTGACTGTCTCTCGTATTTATAGGGACAACCCCGTGAGATCAAAGGATCAGGTGGTCATGTCACTGGGCTGACTGAGTCTAGCCGGGTAATCAATGGCATCGTCGTCGTCGGGTTCATGTAGTTGTTCATGGGGTTCAGCGAGCGCGTCCTCCATAGCACGAGCCCACGCCAACTGGTCTGATGATCGCTCGTCCGGTGTAAACAGCTGGTCCACAATAGGCACCACTTTCTCCAAGGCTGACCACAGAGCGGGGTCTAGGGTGAAGCCTCGCGTGGGGTCTTGGTAGCGTCCCAGGCGTAGGAAGAGGGAGGTACGGTATACGTAGATGGCATTGTCTATGTGGATGAGGTGTCCGTCGAGCTCACCGCTCAACATCCGTTTAAATTTGGTCCAGCTGTCACGAGGTAGTGTCACCGTATTCGATACGGTCTCAGCGGGCGCCCAGCAAATAGCTCCACGGTCTTCCACCAGGGTGACTTTATCTTCATAGACGTGTAACCCCACCTAGGGTGTAAGGGGCAGGATGGCTCGTAGGTCGGATGACATGCTTGCTCCAAATGTCGAACGGTGAATGACACACACTCTGTCTGACCCTGGTATTTATAGTGTCAATACCACAGCGCCAGGGTCAATAGGGCACAGCTTAGTATGAGGCCAACCAGCCGTAGCTGGTTCCGGCGTGAGCGCTCCTGGTCCATAGCGCGAGCATCAAGGATGGCTGTCATAGTCCAGTAGTGGTGAGTGATGGCACGCCTCTCCATCGAGTGCACTCTGTGGAGGACCGCTTCTGTGAACTCGCCATCTGCAAACATGGACCGGACCACTGCTCGGTAACCCGTGAATGAATTCACCGCGGTGGCATGCTGTAAAATGCGAGTCGCACAGGGCTGGATCTCCGTCATGGCTCCATAGAAATGAAGGTGTGTGATCCCGAGAGACGTGTTTTATAGACCATGTCACACATGCGCGCCTAGCTCTACGGGTGTAGTCCGTGATACGTACTATTCTGATGGGTTAGTCCAAAATAGAGAGCAACAACAACAACAACACAGATTACAGATCACTCCTTTTATTATGCGTGAACATCATAGGAATGCATGTACTGACCTGTCTGTGGGGGTTTCCCACAATGGCGTTCACCTTCGTGTCTTTTCGTGTACGTCCGTGTCTTTTCGGTTACGTCCGTGTCTTTTCGGTAAAGTCCGTGTCTTTTCGGTAAAGTCCGTGTCTTTTCGGATCGGTGACGTCCGTGTCTATCATGCGGGCACTTCGCGTCTGCGCCTGCATTGGGTATGTATAAGGGTCTTCATGCGTGCGCGCGCGCAATGCGGCTCAGTCGTACACCAGTACACCAGTGTCGATCCTCGACTTGGGGTAGAGTGTGCTAAAAATAGATTACCAGCTAGCGTGCTATAAAAGGGAAGCGGCCTTGCCATTTCATCAGACACTCTATCAACCACCAAGATGTTCACTTGCACAACTTGCCAGAAGCAGTTTACTCGTCTAGACAATTTACGACGCCACGAGGCCTCCACCCACAACGATGGACTGTATACTTGTATAACCTGCGCACGGTCATTTAATCGGGAAGATGCTTTACTGCGCCACGAACGTTCAATTCATGGGCCACCCAAGCGTCCATGCGAGGATTGTGATCAACTCTTCAAACGACGCAGTCAGTTGCTGCGACACCAACGGATGATTCATGGTCCGTCTCTACGGTTTGAGCGACAACTTCCTACTGAAGAGGGGCCACGGAAGGTGAGATCCAGTGAAGATAAGCCCGGGGAGACGAACGCCACTGGTGATGCGATGACGGAGAGCCCGCCTATACCCACAGTTCAGAAGAGCCTGGATTTCCAGCCGGACCCCAGCGTTACGGTTTCGAGTCCTGACAACATCGAACATTTTCTGGTGGAGCCCATAAATGTTCCTAGCGATCTCTTACAGGACAACCATCCAATCAGTGACATCGATCGGCGCCATTGGTCCATGACACGGTACTGTTTCCACCCTCAAGATATCTACAATTTCCCACTGACCAACCGCACCTGTCTACGCAGCTACGTGGAAGCCATCTTCAACGATCAAACTACGGCCTTTACATTGAATGTCGCTTTCGGGTACATCTTACGTCACAAAAAGACGGACCAGTTACAGTATTATTATCCCAGTGCCAACAACCATGTGTTTGACCAGCCGGTCACCATCATTAACCGGGGGTCACTAGAGACGATGCTGGAGATACTGGACACCTTTGAGATGGGCGCATTGTCAACGCCCCAACATTCAATGGGTGGTAGAGAGGGTAACCAATGTCACGTTTTTCCTGACCAAGCTGACCGATCACCCCCATCGGTTGAATGCGTCACCCGTGCACTGATGAATATCATGCCGTACACACACTCTATGTCTACATGCTGCTCGCTGACTTGAGCTCAGTAAACCTTTGTACCTAATGTGACAATGTGTTAAATAATAAAACATGGTGTTTGATATTTCAATTTGTTTTGCTGTGAACATACTAAACATACCCAGGGCGGCTCCCCCAGCCTGGGTATGATGTAACATTGGGGTAATAAACTATATAAACATTGCTGAACTTGTTGTTATTCACGACAACCGCTATCCGATTGTATAATACTCCGTGCGCGTCACACACTTGCGATATGCGTCCGCGCGCGCACTGCCGGGGATGACGCGCGCACTTCCGGAGAACTCGCGCGCGCGCTGCGGGGCGGGGCGGGGCGGGAAAACAAAACCCGGCGGTTGAACATACGGACGTCTAAGAGGAAACATTAGGAACTCTTCTATGTTTGGAGGTAGTTTTAGTGGAAAACCCGGAAGTGACGTCACAACCCCCACGTGACCTGCGCAACAGAATGGATACGACACCCTAGTGTAACTCCCTCACCTAGGCTTCACATGGATACCTCACTCGATCCCATCGACCCACTAGGGGCCCACCACCACCCCAACACGTCTATTTCTATACTACGGCCAGACTGCGCATGCGCAGAATGCCGCTAGTTCAACCCCGCACCCAACCCATCAGATGCCCCTTCACGAATGCTTCACTTTGATACCTCATACGACCCCATTGGACCATTCGTGGCTCCCCTAGCTCCAACACGTAGAGCGGGACCCATACAGGGTCCAGTTTTCGACACTAGGTGACCACATCGCGACAGAAATGGCCAGTTTTCGACACCGGATGTGCCGCCATCTTGAACATACGTGCCGCCATCTTGGATATGTCCCATAATGCACCGGGTCAAAATACTCGCTTCTGATTGGACGAGAGCTCCGTGGCGGATTTGAAATACTCGCTTCTGATTGGACGAGAGCTCCGCATTGCATCTGCGCATGCGCAGAATGATATTCCTACCGCACACCCAACCCATCAGATGCCCCTTCACCTAGGCTTCACTTGGATACCTCACTCGACCCCATTGGACCATGAGTAACTCCCCTACATCCCAAAACGTCTATGCGCATGCGCAGAATGACGCTAGTTCAAACCCACTAGTCCAGTCAGATGCCCCTTCACCTAGGCTTCACTTTGATACCTCACTCGACCCCACTGGACCATGAGTAACTCCCCTAGCTCCAACACGGCTATTTTCATACCCTTGGGCCACCGCGCATGCGCAGAATGACGCTAGTTCAACCCACTAGTCCAGTAAGATGCCCCTTCACCTAAGCTTCACTTGGATACCTCACTCGACCCCATTGCACCATGAGTAACTCCCCTAGCTCCAAAATGTCTATTTTCATACCCTTCGGCCACCGCGCATGCGCAGAATGACGCTAGTTCAAAGCCGCTAGTCCAGTCAGATGCCCCTTCACCTAGGCTTCACTTTGATACCTCACTCGACACCAGTAGTAGCTCCCCTAGCTCCCAACACGGCTATGTTCATACCCTTGGGCCACCGCGCATGCGCAGAATGACGCTAGTTCAAACCCACTAGTCCAGTCAGATGCCTCCTCACCTAGGCTTCACTTTGATACCTCACTCGACCCCATCGGCCCATGAGTAGCTCCCCTAGCTCCAACACGGCTATTTCCATACCCTTGGGCCACCGCGCATGCGCAGAATGACGCTAGTTCAATCCCACACCCAGCCCATTAGATGCCCCTTCACCTAAGCTTCACTTTGATACCTCACTCGACCCCATCGGCCCATTAGTAACTCCCCTAGCTCCAACACGGCTATTTCCATATCCTTGGGCCACACGAGTTGTCTCTCTTGCGTCAATGTGTGCAGATGGCGCTACGGTCGACGCCGTGATGTGGGAAGGGCGTCCCCACACCATCCTGGAGCCGCCATTTTGTTTGTTGTTTTCTTGCGGAGATACACGGGACAATAAACGCCCGACCCTAGGGTGGTACAGATGCTAGACTGATCCTATTAACATGGTACAACACCTATAGATTATGTTTATTATTATTATATGGCTTAGAGGTTTTTTTAGGGTAATGTGAGGGTTTTTTATCCCCGTGACCTCCCCACCGCCTCGTTTGCTCCCTTGCGCCGCCATTTTGAACCCACCACCACCCACAGGCCGCCATTTTGAACCCACCACCACCACCACCCACAACCCGCCATTTTGAACCCACCACCACCCAGCCCATTAGATGCCCCTTCACATAAGCTTCACTTTGATACCTCACTCGACCCCATCGGACCATTTTATCTAGGGACTACTTTTTCTCCGCGGAAGCGGGACCGAATCACCGCCAGACATGACCGCATCACCGCGGAGGAATACATCTTTGCCCTGGGGCACGTGATATGCAAATTTGGAACTCTCCTGTGCTGGAGGTAGCTTTTTGGTCAGAGGTCAAAATACTCGCTTCTCATTGGCTGTGTGACCTCCACGTGACCTCCACAAAATATGCAAATTTCTGAGGTCAAGTTGAATCAGATTGGGTAGACTATACTACTCAGGTGCATGTATGCTGACAACACTAAATCTATGGTGAGCGAGCGCGTAATTTATACTTACCCGCAGCTTGCAACAATGTTAACATGGGGCCAACTGGGAAGTGACGTCTCATTCAAAAAATGCTTTGATCATCGTGGAAGGCGTACACGAACATGTTCGATCTAGTTTGATAGAATTTTTAGAATGTCGTAATAAATATTTGATTGTGCAGGACTGAATCGAAATTAAAACCTCGAAAGTTGGTTTCAAATTCCCGAGATGAACATCATTTTGCACAGGATGAGGGTCTACACTGGTGGACGAGTGCCTACTGATGTTTATCTCGGAAATTTGAAACCGTACTCGGTCTTTATTTCTTACACCGGTATCACCATGGGGAATCAAGAGTGACCGTTCTGAGCAAGACGTGCATGTGAACTGACACGAATTCCACTATGGAATTAAGCCATCGAAAAAGGCAGCTGAACCAGGAGGCCACCATGTGGCATCACCGTATCCGCTTCAGGTATAATGCTTGGTCAGCAATATTATACAGACATGAATTACAAAGCTTTAAAACACTAGCGTACACTAAATATATTTTCGTCGATATTTTCTTCCTGCCCTTCGTAGTTTGGTTCATTAGGTTCATATTTAAAGTTCGTCCTCTTCCCAAATTCATCCCAACTAGGGTTCTGCAACCGCGCACTATGTTTATCAAACAAGGCAACCGTGAGATTCCATTAAAATGAAAGTACTGATTTTCACCCTTTTTTACAAAATTTTAGTCACGAGGTAAATATTTTAATTCATTTGCTAGTATAATAAGTTTATGGCAGACAATTAACATATTCGAACATTACATTTACTATCTCGTGACTGTGTCGATCGTTCTCCGATCACCGTCAAAGCTACAGCTGTTCCCGACAAAGAGTAACTTCAGATAGTTCCGAACAGATCGAATTCTCCATGTGAAGATGATAGGGTCAATGATGGTGTTATATTGGTAAATAGCTGATGTTAGGGCGAGAATCCTAATGTCATAGCCAGGAAGTTCCCCTTCAACTGGATCCTTCCAAAGGTAAGAATTAACAATGACCCCAGGAATGTAACACACGAGGTAGGTTGCGTGCACCAAGAGAAGGGTAAGAGCCAGAGATGCGTTACTTCGTTGCAGTTTCATCGTTGATTCGGTCATGCTGCTTTGGTATTGTCTTTGTTTAATGATGAGGCCCAGAAGCACAAAGTATAAACATGGTGTGCCAAGAATACCACAATTTATGAGGATTGTGACTACAGTGTCACTATAGACATCGTTCGGCAACTGAGTCACATTTAAAGATTTGAAGACCACCAAAACGATGAGCGGTCCAGCCCACAGACTTCCCAATATGATGCTTTTCTTTACCACTGTATAGTCATTTGCATGATATGCGACGGGTTTCGCCACGGACGCCACGCGATCAGTAACTATGGCAAGTGAGGTGTATAACTGTATTACTATCAATAATTCCGTTATTGTTTTGGCAACATCTTCGTAACAGACAATGGACAAAACGGGATCACAGCCGAATGCTATGAGAATGTATGGCATCAGACGTGTTCCGAGTCCCACGGAAACGATGATATCGGCAACGATGATACCTCGAATCAGAAAAGCAGACTTCAAGGATTTGGCGTCTTTGGAAGAGAATGTTTTCAGTACCAGCAAGTTCATAAAAATCGTCAGGAACATAAGAAATACTTTGGACATGAGAATAATATAACTCCAGGGTTCTAGTGGTCGAAGTACATATAAGGTAACATTATCATGATGAGATCCATTAAAGGTTTCATTTGGAAATGAGCTATTCACAGACTCGTAGACTGTATAACTTCTCCTCATTTCGATGTCTTCTGTGGTTATCAAACCGCTGTTATGGAAGATCTGTACTTCTGGGTTACTGTTTCTCCCTGCAAGAAATCACATTTGTCAAAATCAGCATTGTAACATGCTGTGAAGGCACATCATAAAGTGGGGTGATCCGAGGCCAAACATTTTCTTCTTTCTGGACAGTGCACATGTCTTCTAAATATTAAAAAAAATGTTTCCGCCCTTGACACTTTGAAGCCTTGTTCAGCGTCAGAAAATTTTAAATCGTTTTAAATAGTGTTGGAGAACCAATAATTAGGGTTTGAGCACGACACTGGTGTCTTAACTCAACCACGCTTGGGTAGCGGACCCGCTCCACCCTCCCAGTAATTTTCTTACTTCTTGGGATAGGGATCTGAAACTTTCCACAATATATCTCGGGGTCCAACCATACCAGAAAATGTAAAATCCGAGATGGTTGATTCACAATGAGATCATATTCGAAAAACTGATTTTTTGTTACATGTTTCTTTCAGATTTTTCGATTTTTTTACTCATACGATTTTGTCCTAAAAACTACAGAGTAATTTAGGAGATAATTATCTGATGTGGAATAAAATAAGTTTTGCATATACTTATTTATAGAAAAGCTCAAATTTTTGAAGGAAAGGTACGAAGCAAACGTTTTGGTAACCCACATGACCGCCATTATAGTTTGCCGATGAAGCTTTGCTTAGCGGGGTATGCAAGTAGCCTAGAAATGATCGAAACCTTTCAGGCTTTGAAGTTGCTGAGTGTCCGCTCTTATTCTTTTGTCGATTCGGAGATAATTGGAAAGTTTGATGGGGGTTTGATGCGCCTCCCCTTAGACCTGGTAGAGTTAAGTGAACCACTGTCTTGCCTTTGAGGCTTGGTTAAAACAATGCATGTCATTTTACCGTTTGGCCATCCTGAAAAAAACCCATTGTTTGCCGCATATCAATTATCACGAAATCTATGAAAAGCTAGCTCCGGTACCGGTAACCTATTCTCTTGATGATCAGGTGGTGATAGTATGAGATCAGGCACTTTGAATTTACTTCATTTTATCCATATTCTATTTATCTTTGAATATCTATGCAATATATTATAGATCGCCGATCAGTAGTAGTTGAATTCGTTTACCAAGACATAGTTTTTTAGAAAATCTGTGGGGCTTTCAACAGTACTTGCCTGTTTCTTCCAAATATATTTTTTGAATAATGTCAGCTACATGTACATGTTCCGGTGCATATACAGCCTACATACCTGAAGTGACATTGACTTATAGGCAGAAGAATGAATACATATTCTATGAATAGACCAGGTAAAGCTTTTCTAAAGAACAGAATACGAAACGCCTCTACTGCTAAAAGCTGTGCCTATCCAAGGAAGATGTGTGGAATAACTGGATAGTTCAGGTCCAATTCTGGACATTCATAACGTTACACCTGTCCTCTCGTCAGTCTTCTGGTTACTTGTGGTAGTGTTCCCATTTTATACACACCATTGGACCCTCCCCTCTTGCTTAATATTTATAATACATGTGGGAAAGCGCTTTCCGATTGATGGAGTATAGGAGTACATCAAGAGAAATGGCTAAATGAGCGATGCACGGTCTAGAAGGGAATCCATAATTGTCGATGATTGGTAACTGAAAGGCACATCTGACGGAGTCAAGTTATCTCGGTGGCTCGCAATTATTTAACGAATCTCATGTTTTTCTCCCGTGATTGGTTATTCACTAGACTGCATGCATTAAAACGACTCAAGAACGGACGTCTACTTAACGCTGATGGGAAGGCAAGGAACGCGGACCCTATAACTGTCGCTGTTACTCTGACACGTCTTTCATACTAAACACCGAAACGTGTAACCACGTACATGTATTCTTCAATTGACCCCCAAAAATAGTGTCCCAGAAATTGGAGAAACTAAATAAATGGTCCTGTTCTAATATATTATCAATCAAATAAAGAAATCAAAACAAGAAATCAAGAAAATCTGAAATATGTGCTTATTATACCCAGTATAGAATATTGAAAACGACAGACCACTGCTCCGCCACCGTCTGGAATCTGTGGTAATGAAATTGAAATTGTCGCTGTGTTGAAGTTCTTATGTGTAATGTTTGATAACTAATTCAACTGGATTTTACATATCAATTCTACTAGTGAGAAATTTCTAAATATATAATCCACAAGAGAACACCCCGTGTTTTACATTATTCCTTTAATGTTTACATATTTTTGTTATGATAACATTCTCTAGGGAAACACACAATAAACTCATTTAAATCCTTTAGTCATACATCAGAAACTAGTAATGTGTGTCATTACCCTATCAGCAAACTGAACCGCTAACTAACCCTGTTTGGCCTGGGAGTGTGACATTAAATCAAATCCCGCCCTCTAGCAAAAGAGGCAACTAAAATAAATCTGAGGCAGAAATGCCCCCACCACAGGCTGCGACAGACCCCAAAACTCTAGGGCTTAGACCGCTAAAAGATTTAAATTGGCGGCAATATTAACGTAATTGCATCTCGTGGATTCCCTAATTAAGTCTGGACTTCCATATTTCGACAAGAAGTACTTTAATTCAAGTGCTACAACCTGACAAACTTCTTGACGGGTGTCGCTCATCTAGATTTTGAGTTCTGTGCGCTCATACAAATGACGTTATAATTTTGGCTTTTTTCTCTGCTTTCAGAAAGCGGTGCACAGGCACCCAAATAGTCCCTCTTAGCAACACCTTATTAGACCTTTAGTTAAAATCAAACTCACAGCGAAATCAAACGGTTACGGATCATGCATTGACCGTGATACGGCGCACTGTACTGCGAATCTTTGGCTATCTTTCAGACAACATGCAAAGTCTAGTCTCGCTGTGAAGAAGATGGTCGGTGTTGAAGCTTAGTCTGTTTATGAACACAACCTTCAGATGGATGAATGTCAAGTCTATAGTCGGTTCTTACAGGACAAAAAATTATCGACATCCAAGCCTAATCTCCCTATGAGAGACATGGATGAAATTAATTTAACTGAGGAACGTAATTTATTCCACTTAAGGATGTCGGCTGGTGGTGAATCAAAGTAATTAACTTTTTTAATAATGGGTGTTGATGCATTCATAATTGTGTAGTATGAGGAAAAACAAAGAAAAAAATATAGGTTTTTGTGCATTTTTTAGCTGTAGGCAACGTTAAGTGGACTGACCCATGCTCAATTTGATAAACCAGAAAACATAGGGAATAGCCCTAGGTTTGAAGCATATTCATGAAAAATTCATATAAATAGTATATTTTTCTTATTTTCTTATATTCTAACGGTTTGCAGATAATCACAATGTCTATCAAAATTTATCAAATTGGATGGATGTTGCTGTGCAAGATTCTCGGCTAGAAGGCTTTTACAGGAAATCCCTTAACTTAACCTAGGAAAGAGAGATAACCCAATAAGAAAAACCGGCAAAATGGCTGCCAAAGACAAAAACCACCAGCGCACATCCCTAATTGTGATCGTATAGAAAGATGAATTGGTCTGATAGTACCGTAAGACGCTTTTTAAATTAAACAAGTTACCATGGTGACCCCTGGTTTGATAATGCTGAAATCTGCATTGTTTTATGACAAAATTCCTGAAGTTAACAGATAATCAGTTGAAGCAATGAATAAAGTCGTGACATGCCAACAGTACCAGTATAGTATCGTGCGTATCGAGTGGATAGTACACTAAAAAAATGAGACAAATTTCTTCAAACTTTAATCTCGTATTTCGATTCTCTTTAATATGAACAGATTTGTTCAAGGGTTCAAAAGAGCATGATCCAAAACTGGTATGCAGTTTCAACTGCTGGAATTATCAGCCTACTTCAGCTAGACAAATGCGCCAATTACATTACATTGATAAATTAAGACCTTACAAGAACAGCAAAACGAATATTTCAGACGACCCAAACGTGATCACCATACGTGATGGTCAACCTTACCACCTGGAGTATTGCCGATCCATTAAATTACAAGCGTCTGGTCCGTCATTCATAATTCAGCCGTCGTCCATTAGAGAATATCCGCGTCCATAAACCAAAGACCTATTCCATATTCCATATAACAGTATTAGCACCAAATTCAAAAACACAATCATAGTATACATAAACATAGGCTTGTTTCCTGCAAGAGAGAAGCGGTCAACAGTTTTCAGTGATGCCGGCAAGACATCATGATGTTCCGAAAATATCAAATCCGTATCGCTGATCAGTATTCTTAATCCATAGTATTCGTTATAAAGTCGTCATCTAAAGAGTGATGTATCTCAGTCACGCTTTGATTGTGACTGTTCATATGAGTACCATGAGGATCTTGAAGTACATGGGTTCATACGGCCCCTAGCCCCGGGTTAAGCGGAATTAGACACAAGTTACGAAACGTAGCGCCATAGATCTTGCACGCTACGTTCGTATTTTGCTATCAGCATGCGATATGTATCGCCAAATTTGAGAAACTTTGAGTGGAGGCGCTTGGTGGTATAGCCCTGTTTTATAAGTTTCTGCAACAATGTTTTGTGACGTTGATTAAAATACGACATATGCAGGTTCCACTGGAATATTACTGTCCAGAAAGGCATAGTTTACGATGTCGAAATTGTAATCATCTCTTTTGTCATAAAGTCGACGAGAGAGAATGCCCGCGTCATTTTTATAGAGATATAGATCTAAATATGATGTGCCTGTAGGGCTATCTGTAGTTTCCTTCAAATCCAGTGAAGGTGGATATATATCCTTCACTGCGTCATTTATATAGCGTTAATCCACAGCGAGAAGATCGTCTAAATAGCGTTTGGTTAATGAGAAGGAACGGGCTTTGAATGGATCGGTTTTTGAAAGCGCCTGCATATAGTCATATTCATAAGAGAACAGATACAAGTCAGCCAACAGGGGTGCACAATTAATACCCATTGGAATACCTATATGCTGCTGATATATTGTGTTGCCAAATTTCACATAGATATTTTTAATGAGAAATTCAAACAACTCTATAAACAAAGAAACATCCCAAGAATGATTTCTCTTGTATGTAGTAGAGCTAAAGAATGCTTTATGGCTTCCAACATTAATGTATCTACGATCAGTTTTCTTGAACACAGATACTATTAATGAACTTAGACGGTCAATAAGATCCTGATGAGGGATTGTAGTATAGAGAGTCGAGTAATCCCATGTGGATTCATGTCTGAACGGTATGTGGCCTTTAGCATCAGGTTCTTCCGTAAGACATTTTGAGTTTTTCAATATCCACATACATTCAGCGCCAGAGTTCTTAGAAATAGTGGCGCAATACCTTTCCCAAAATGCTTTTACCTCCCGAAGGGCCCTCGTCAACAGGGTTGAAAGAAGCTTGGTGGTGCAGCTTCTAGAACCAGCTATGAATCTAGCTTTGTATGGTGATTGATGCATTTTGGGAGTCCAGTATAGTTTTGGTATGTCGTTATGATTGGTTGGAAGACAAATATGTCTTTCCCTGAGAAACTTTTTGTGATTGTTAAATAAATCTTCCAGAGTAAATGCAGTTTGAGAGTAAGTAGACGTATTTGATGAAGACATGTCTACACTCAATTCTTGAACCAGCACCTGATAATAGTAATATTTACATATGAATATTATATTATTCGGAGCTTTGTCTGCTGGGACTATGACGAATTTACTCTTGAGGTTTCTCAGTACTTGTTTTGCTTGGGGAAGAGTACTTCTGTCAATATGGCGGATTGTTTCAACGACCTTGCTCTTGGTGAGGTCCAGCCAATCAGAGAGTACTGTAGGTTCAACTTTTTCTCACTTAGACCAATTAATAACGTACTGTTCCAAAGCAGGCAGGACTATCTTCTGGTCGGCCTTCAGATTTATTCTTCTCGGCTCTCTATATTTAGGTCCTTTCATCAGGAGTAATTTCAGATCCTTATCACTCATCAAGGTCACCAGTCACAATATGTGTGCATGGTGTATAGATAAAGTTCGACGATTTACAATCACACCTATAGCCTCCTGACGTGTATAAGTTCCAGGCAAACTCCTTGACAGCATTGGAGTAATTGAATAATTTGGTGGCTATAGATTTAGTATACTTATATGAAATGCAAGGAGGTTCTGTAAGCTTAAAATAGTTTGGTACAGCGTTGTGTACTGTTGGATATAGTTGGGTAATGTTGGATATATTTGAACGGCGGTTT
Source organism: Hanleya hanleyi (assembly GCA_036873755.1). Classification (NCBI taxonomy): domain Eukaryota; kingdom Metazoa; phylum Mollusca; class Polyplacophora; order Lepidopleurida; family Hanleyidae; genus Hanleya; species Hanleya hanleyi. The sequence goes on along the minus strand of JAVTVY010014106.1, from coordinate 31,116 downwards.
GTAGCATTGCCGAACCCAATTACATTATCATTTAAACCAGACGGAAACACTGACCCAAGTTCTAGCATCCAGAATAATTCCCGCTCTCGGATTTTTCTCTCAAATCCAAAGGGGAAATTCTTAGTAGATGGATAGACGATATAATGATTACTCACTTTTAATATTTCAACTGTATGTTTTTATAGGATAACAACTCTGTATGGGCTGGATTCGTACAAGAAAATGTCGATGTTTTAGTTCGGGCTGGCCAAGTTTAGAGACTGTATTTGACATAGATGTGGTTGTTGAATCACAGTCAGTTTATAATGACGATGATTGGAATATCGATATAAAAAGTCCAACCACCATTCTCCTAAATAATTCTCCTGCGCTGCCGGAAATTGAAACACGGAAATATGTGGAAAAATTACCCTGTTTGTTTCCGCGCCGACTTTGTAAAAACTGTAACCATCCACTAGACGTGGACGTTTGTGGCAGATGTCGAGCTAGTATATGTACAGGGTGCGCATGTTTTGCGCGACAATGTCATTCGGGGCGGTTATTTGTCCAACCTGTTGAGGACTTTCATGGACTTACGCCGAGGGATAATCAGGGACTTTCGTTGGCTTTTGAGGATTTGTCAGGGACTTTCGCGGACTTCTGAAGACGTGTCAGGGACTTTCGTGGACTTTTGAGGGCTTGTCATGAACTTTCGTGAACTTTTAAGGACTTTCTTTCAACGCTTACTATATATCGATGGCATTGTATAATTTCATACCCTAACTAAATCGATATCGTTCTATAAATATACGAATTATAAACACAGATATTTACCCAACATCAAATGTCGCCATACACTGATTGAAATAACGCGCATATGTAAAATCAATATAGAGTTTAAAATATACACCATGTTATAAACTGTTATTAACGGTGAACGTATAAAATTTATAATATCATATGTAGACGTATACAATTTATAATATATGTAGACGTATATATCGAACCAGGAAATTATAATATATATATATATATAGGAATAATGGTGAACGATTCAGATGTGGAGAGTATAGAGTGAAAAAATAACAAGTCGCCTTCTTAGTTGACTACGTCATTATATTCCTACTGCTGCAGTTTCGAACATGAGTTCTTGTCAAGGAATGATATTACAATGGCATACATTCAATATTTAAGCATTCTTATGTTTGGCGTTGCTCGACAACGGTTACAGTATATAACAAGTTATAACAAATCATTGCTAGTGTCGAGTATTTAACAATGCGGTATTAAAACACAATGTAAATGTGATAGATCCTTATATGTATATGTTGTGGCCAGACATTTGATAGTTGACCACGGTAACAATACATATATCAACATGTAACACAAAAGGACTTAATTACAGGTAGTTAAGTACTCAATCAATGATGGTTTATATACGGTAGTTTTATCAATAGATAACAAAGATAGACAGTTATTCTTAAATATACATGTAACAATGTTAACAAGTAAACATAAAATGAAGCATACACTATGGTTATGGAGCTAATATATTAGCTCCATGCTTAGGGTCTATGATTTCCGTTTAACGATGGACAGAGGGAATCTATGAATGAAATTTCCTTAACATCCATTAACGCTTTATTGCCTTCTGCTACTTGATAAAACGGGAAAACTTTGAAGGGCGGTTTAAGGTGTAACGAACATTCTCTAATGTGTTTGCTAACAGGCAAGACACAGTACCTTTCATTGTTAATATGTTGTCTGTGAATCTGTTTCGGAGGTCTGTAGTCTGCCCGATGTATTGTTTACCACAATTTTGGCAGACCAGGGCATAAATAACAAATTTTGATTCACATGACATGTTGAATTTAACCTGGAATATATATATATATATATATGGTAGACTATGTATGTAATTTATTAATGTCTAATGCCAATAATCTATACAACTAGGAATCGGTAGTGGCGTATGACGGTGTCGGTATCATGTGACTAGTGCGGTGGCGGTGGATATGAGTGACAGAGGATTCATATGGGTGTCGGAGGAGATAGCGGAGAAGCAGGCGGTGGCTGGTGGAGGATTTGGGTGGGGGAGTGGTATCTGCGATAGTCCTATATTACTATTGGGCTGTTTTGGGCATTCTGACAAAACTTGAAAACTTTTGCAAAAGTTGGATGAAAATGTTCCAATCCTGTATATACTATAGAGTGTCTAGCATACAAGGGCAGAGAGTATTGTCCGTAAACATGGTAAACACACTCACGGCCTCTTGGTTTCATCGGACTCGATATTATGTTATTGGGTGAACATTGTTTGATTTGTCGACTCGCATAGAATATGTGTATGTTTGAGGTTTGTTCGAGTGTGTTAATTTATAACATCGCTACTAATCCTCTTGAGGAGAAGCTACAGATCAAGCTAAACCTAGGAATTATTCCGAAGTTCTTTGAGATTCTGGCCTCTTCTGTAGGTCATTTGGGGTATGTCAAAAGTCCCATTTTCTATATTTATAATGTTCAAATATTAGTGAAGACCTTCTCGAATTATGTAAGTGATTGCAGGCTGTAAGTGGTGACAAATGTAAGCGATTACTTTCGACTGAAGATCAGTCCCAATTTGCTTGACAGCGGGTCTGTTATGCTCGGGTAATCTTTGTCTCATCGTGAATTCTGCAAAGAGGCGTGTTCACGGACATTTCTTTTTTGTCTTTCTCGGTATATCTCCCAACCAGTTGGAGTCCCTTTCAATGTATAGTTTGATCTGCAAATCAAACCAAACTTTTCAAATTTGTATTGTTATATTTAGTAATTAATGAATACTAACTATTAATAAATCCTTTTGTAGGCGATATTTACTATTTCAGATTTGTGTTTCCAGTTTTTATGTATGACTTTGCGCGCATGCTCCAGCCATATTTAATGTTTTTATTCCTCCAACACATCTGTTCTGCAGGACGAGAATCTCATCTCCTGAAACCATCATCTGTTCTATGCGAATTTTTGTGTTGCCCTGTGTGAATGATCTCTGTGTCCGAAAGCATATTATAGAACATTATATTGTGCTATAAGAACCTACATATAGGACATTTATAAATCTTAAGGATTTAATAGTAAATTTTGAAATCTTATACGTTCAAACTGGAATTTGTGGTAAGATTAGAACAAGAGAAGAAAATGTGCACTTCTGCTTTTACTTTTTACATACTACACAGAGCCGATTTTTTGCCATCCGTATGTCTGTACGAACAGAGATTCCAAATGGAAGATTTGATAATGGATGAAACTTCTCAACCCTCAGACACCACAGTTCACCGTCATTTAATAAAACTTGCTGTAGAAATTCCTTCATTAGCACCATCAAAACATTGGACAAATACAGCCAGTTACGTCTGTCCTCAGACAGAATTCTTAATACGGGGACAAAATCCTCCAAGAGGATTCGATCATAACTTTGGGGATGAGTGTCAACCGCACATTTACCACTGGGTACAAATTTGATCTACGCCTACATATCGGCCTCAGATTTTGGAGGCGCTGCTCATAAAGCGGGGTTTTGCTATTTGTTTATATCTCAGTGTTCAATCGAGGACGGGGTGGTCAATAATTCACATAACGTCTCATTAAAGCTCTTTGATGCAATTCCACAGGGATGAGTACTTTGTGTTGGTCAGACTTCAATGTATTACTAGTAGCCCCGGTTCTAGTTGCTAATGACTTCCGTCATTTTATAGGCATGGTCAAGCATGGAGTCAAAGACCGAGCGAATGTCGAAGGATTTCATACCTGGCTATTTACTCGGGTTTTAAACAATCGGTTAAACGCCACAAGTGCAGTTGATCAGGATCTTGCTATGTAAAATGCTGGCTATGCTGCGTTTAATTCTTTTTATCCGGCCTGATACGTTGCCTGCTGTTGTAATCAAACTAATCTTCAGTTTAAATATGCGAGACCCCGTCCCTTCGTGGTTTCCAAATGTCTGGCATTTGATTGCTGATGAAGACAGCATACATTTTGCAACCACCAGATGAAAACATCTGTATATACTACTGAGTCTGTATTAAGCAAAGTTAGAGAGAATAGTCCGTACACCCAAAGCCTCTCGGCTGCATCTTACTTAACAGGTTGAACGAGAAATCAATCATAGTGTGAATAAAATAAATATAATGTTTGATTTGTCGACTCGAATATGTTTTGCATTTACCAGAGTCGTTCGCTGCTAAAGCTAACCCTCATCGAGATGAACTATACATATATAAACTAAACTAAATCTTTATTTTTTTCGGCCTTTCGAGCCATTTGGGGTTTGTCAGGCTGCAAGTAGTGACAAAATGAAGTGGTGTCTTTTTACTTTTTTTCGTTTCTTGACGCGTTATAAAGAATAGTCATTGACTGGGGATTAATCCCAATTCGCTATTCTGACTTGACACAGTGGTTTTTTAATGTTTAAGTACGTTTCATCGTGAATTCGGCAAAGGTGTGTGTTTATGCACTAGTTTTGTCTTTTCACGTGCATCCCCTCAAAAAAGATGCTCCCAAGAGTTCTCCCCCCTTTCAAAGCGAAACAGGGGTTTACACGCGTACGCCAAACCAAACGTTAGGGTCCAGACCACTATTAAAATTTACATTGGGGGCAATGTTAAAAACTGTTAACGTAATTGCATCACCTCGATTCATTAATTAAGTCTCGACTTCCATATTTCGGCCAGAAGTACTTTAATTCAACTACTGCAACCGGACAGACTTCTTGACGGGGGTCGCCCATTGAAATTTTGAGTTATGCACGCTCCTACAAATGACTTCATAATTTTGGCTTTTTTCTCTGCTTTCAGAAAGCGGTGCACAGGCACCCAAATAGTCCCTCTTAGAAACTCCTTATTATGCCTTGAGTTAAAACCAAACTCACAGCTGAACCAAACACATACCATACTCCAATCACTTACCACTGGCCTTCAATTATTCCTCGCAACAGAGACTGGAAAAAATATTGAAAACAATTCACTTCTCTGGCAGAGGTTGCCTAAAGGGGGTTAACGGATCGGCACTATTTCTAATAGTGGTCTGGTACCTACTAGAGTAGGTAATTTTGTTCAATCACATTCAAACTACGCATGGGTATTCCTTGTTGACTGCCTAGAAAATGTGACAAATTTCAGTGGGATTCGCTGAGCGGTTGACGAATTATGGGACTTCGAATTCATGTACCACAACCTAAATACAACACTTTTTCACTTCCTCATGCAAATTCATGGGTCAACAATGTTATCGTGTGTGACTCGAGCAGCCATCACCAGAGCCACAAATAGTAACTACTAAGATGCTCCTCCCATTTGCCCACATTTCAACACCTGAAACGACCTCTTTAGCTTTTCTCATGAATTATGGTTATTTTTTTTACAATGGTACCCCCCAAAACCGATTATTTTGATCAATTTTTAAGATTAATGTTTGGTTTTATCATAAAAACAGAATCGTGAAACTGTGAAATTTGGAACTGTTTACGGGAAAACTATTTCTGGTCAAATAAAATCACAGAAGTTGCAGCTGAGGAACAGCGCGTTTCAATTATACAACGAATTCTGACCCCACCCCCCCAACCAAATACACCAATAAAGGTTGACCCCTGCCATTTTTGTTCGCCATTAGCCGAGAACGAACGTATCTATTCAAGCCAAACATTTTATTATCACGGAAAAAGTCATTTAAGGTAATCCCTAACCACTTCGGCTATTATCTCGTGTTCTCGGGCTCGGTTAAATATGACCAAATGTCCATTAATCCATGCAAAACATGGAAAAATTGAGGTATGTCTAGTTAAAACTATACAATATAGCCTCCGTCCAGCGGCTGGAGCACTGTTAGCGAAGTCCCTTGTCATCATTCAACATTACGTGGCTGATTGAATCAGTGATGGATAGAGTCGCTTCAACTGGGGCTGCATAGGGATTTAAAGAACACTACCTCTGTCGGCCAATGTACCAATATTCTGATAATTTTGACCTTTTCAGAGGACAGCTATAGGAATCCCCCGATTCCTCGATTAGTTACGGGTATTCTCCAGGCATAACTTTGAAGCATGCGCCAAAGCATATTAAAGCGAGAGATATATATAGCAGACAACTGTAAAATTTAGAAAACAACAGCGAATAATCTGTAACCAAATCACGCAAAAATAGTGTCAAATGTTCTAAAGACAAAGCCACACGTCGTCTCCGCCCTCACATTGCCTGATCTTTCTCGCATTTTACTACAACATTTCATAATTCAACCAAAAATACCTAACTTTGCGTGGTCTGCCTTATCCATTTTCCATTTTTCAACACCAAGTGATCCCAACATCAGCGTAAAACGGAACCCTTTAGGGTCCAGACCACTATTAAATTTACATTGGCGGCAATGTTAAAAACTGTTAACGTAATTGCATCTCCTCGATTCATTAATTAAGTCTCGACTTCCATATTTCGGCCAGTTGTACTTTAATTCAAGTACTACAACCGGACAGACTTCTTGACGGGGGTCGGCCATTGAAATTTTGAGGTATGTACGCTCCTACAAATGACTTCATAATTTTGGCTTTTTTCTCTGCTTTCAGAAAGCGGTGCACAGGCACCCAAATAGTCCCTCTTAGAAACTCCTTATTATGCCTTGAGTTAAAACCAAACTCACAGCTGAACCAAACACATACCATACTCCAATCACCTACCACTGGGCTTCAATTATTCCTCGCAACAGAGACTGGAAAAAATATTGAAAACAATTCACTTCTCTGGCAGAGGTTGCCTAAAGGCAGTCCGGTACAACTCCAAAACGGGGAACGTTCCCAAATTGGGAAACATATTTCCTGAACAGGGAATCTTTGGCAAATATTGTTGTTCATTCATAAATTGCAAACAACACAAATATTATACTCAAATGTCATCTAAATAAGTAAGTTTAGTATTGTTTCATAATACAGAATAATTATTTTTTCTCATTATGGTTTCAATTGTTCAAATAATGCTATTATTAAATTAGGATCCTAATTTTCTCAGTCCCTGCACTTCTCTGCACATTGACCATCCACACAAAGATAGTTCACTATGACCCTGCCGTCACATGATCAGTGTCCTGATCGTTAGCCATTGTTAGGCCGAGATATTCCAGTCTGAATATGATGGTTTCCTGAAATAGAAACATTGGTCAGCCCTATGGTGGGCTAACGATCCATTTAAACCATAATAAGAAAAAATAATTATTCTGTATAATGAAACAGTACCAAACGTGCTTATTGTGAGGACATTTGAGTATAATATTTGTGTTATTTGCAATTTATGAATGAACAAACATATTTGCCAAAGGTTTGCTGTTTAGGAAATATGTTTCCTAATTTGGGAATGTTCCCTGTTTTGGAAAAGTTTCCTGTTCAGGAAATATGTTTCCCAATTTGGGAACGTTCCCTGTTTTGGAGTTGTACCGGACTGAAAGGGGGTTAACGGATCGGCACTATTTCTAATAGTGGTCTGGTACCTACTAGAGTAGGTAATTTTGTTCAATCACATTCAAACTACGCATGGGTATTACTTGTTGATTGCCTAGAAAATGTGACAAATTTCAGTGGGATTCGCTGAGCGGTTGACGAATTATGGGGCTTCGAATTCATGTACCACAACCTAAATACAACACTTTTTCACTTCCTCATGCAAATTCATGGGTCAACAATGTTATCGTGTGTGACTCGAGCAGCCATCACCAGAGCCACAAATAGTAATTACTAAGATGCTCCTCCCATTTGCTCACATTTCAACACCTGAAACGACCTCTTTAGCTTTTCTCATGAATTATGGTTATTTTTTTTACAATGGTACTCCCCAAAACCGATTATTTTGATCAATTTTTAAGATTAATGTTTGGTTTTATCATAAAAACAGAATCGTGAAACTGTGAAATTTGGAACTGTTTTACGGAAAAACTATTTCTGGTCAAATAAAATCACAGAAGTTGCAGCTGAGGAACAGCGCGTTTCAATTATACAACGAATTCTGACCCCACCCCCCCAACCAAATACACCAATAATGGTTGACCCCTGCCATTTTTGTTCGCCATTAGCCGAGAACGAACGTATCTATTCAAGCCAAACATTTTACTATCACGGAAAAAGTCATTTAAGGTAATCCCTAACCACTTCGGCTATAATCTCGTGTTCTCGGGCTCGGTTAAATATGACCAAATGCCCATTAATCCATGCAAAACATGGAAAAATTGAGGCATGTCTAGTTAAAACTATACAATATAGCCTCCGTCCAGCGGCTGGAGCACTGTTAGCGAAGGCCCTTGTCATCATTCAACATTACGTGGCTGATTGAATCAGTGATGGATAGAGTCGCTTCAACTGGGGCTGCATAGGGATTTAAAGAACACTACCTCTGTCGGCCAATGTACCAATATTCTGATAATTTTGACCTTTTCAGAGGACAGCTATAGGAATCCCCCGATTCCTCGATTAGTTACGGGTATTCTCCAGGCATAACTTTGAAGCATGCGCCAAAGCATATTATAGCGACATTGGTAAAATTTAGAAAACAACAGCGAATAATCTGTAACCAAATCACGCAAAAATAGTGTCAAATGTTCTAAAGACAAAGCCACACGTCGTCTCCGCCCTCACATTGCCTGATCTTTCTCGCATTTTACTACAACATTTCATAATTCAACCAAAAATACCTAACTTTGCGTGGTCTGCCTTATCCATTTTCCATTTTTCAACACCAAGTGATCCCAACATCAGCGTAAAACGGAACCCTTTAGGGTCCAGACCACTATTAAATTTACATTGGCGGCAATGTTAAAAACTGTTAACGTAATTGCATCTCCTCGATTCATTAATTAAGTCTCGACTTCCATATTTCGGCCAGTTGTACTTTAATTCAAGTACTACAACCGGACAGACTTCTTGACGGGGGTCGGCCATTGAAATTTTGAGGTATGTACGCTCCTACAAATGACTTCATAATTTTGGCTTTTTTCTCTGCTTTCAGAAAGCGGTGCACAGGCACCCAAATAGTCCCTCTTAGAAACTCCTTATTATGCCTTGAGTTAAAACCAAACTCACAGCTGAACCAAACACATACATTCTATGGATAGAGTCGCTTCAACTGGGGCTGCATAGGGATTTAAAGAACACTACCTCTGTCGGCCAATGTACCAATATTCTGATAATTTTGACCTTTTCAGAGGACAGCTATAGGAATCCCCCGATTCCTCGATTAGTTACGGGTATTGTCCAGGCATAACTTTGAAGCATGCACCAAAGCATATTATAGCGAGAGATATATATAGCAGACAACTGTAAAATTTAGAAAACAACAGCGAATAATCTGTAACCAAATCACGCAAAAATAGTGTCAAATGTTCTAAAGACAAAGCCACACGTCGTCTCCGCCCTCACATTGCCTGATCTTTCTCGCATTTTACTACAACATTTCATAATTCAACCAAAAATACCTAACTTTGCGTGGTCTGCCTTATCCATTTTCCATTTTTCAACACCAAGTGATCCCAACATCAGCGTAAAACGGAACCCTTTAGGGTCCAGACCACTATTAAATTTACATTGGCGGCAATGTTAAAAACTGTTAACGTAATTGCATCTCCTCGATTCATTAATTAAGTCTCGACTTCCATATTTCGGCCAGTTGTACTTTAATTCAAGTACTACAACCGGACAGACTTCTTGACCGGGGTCGGCCATTGAAATTTTGAGGTATGCGCGCTCCTACAAATGACTTCATAATTTTGGCTTTTTTCTCTGCTTTCAGAAAGCGGTGCACAGGCACCCAAATAGTCCCTCTTAGAAACTCCTTATTATGCCTTGAGTTAAAACCAAACTCACAGCTGAACCAAACACATACCATACTCCAATCACCTACCACTGGCCTTCAATTATTCCTCGCAACAGAGACTGGAAAAAATATTGAAAACAATTCACTTCTCTGGCAGAGGTTGCCTAAAGGGGGTTAACGGATCGGCACTATTTCTAATAGTGGTCTGGTACCTACTAGAGTAGGTAAGTTTGTTCAATCACATTCAAACTACGCATGGGTATTCCTTGTTGACTGCCTAGAAAATGTGACAAATTTCAGTGAGATTCGCTGAGCGGTTGACGAATTATGGGGCTTCGAATTCATGCACCACAACCTAAATACAACACTTTTTCACTTCCTCAGGCAAATTCATGGGTCAACAATGTTATCATGTGTGACTCGAGCAGCCATCACCAGAGCCACAAATAGTAATTACTAAGATGCTCCTCCCATTTACCCACATTTCAACACCTGAAACGGCCTCTTTAGCTTTCCTCATGAATTATGGTTATTTTTTTTACAATGGTACCCCCCAAAACCGATTATTTTGATCAATTTTTAAGATTAATGTTTGGTTTTATCATAAAAACAGAATCGTGAAACTGTGAAATTTGGAACTGTTTTACGGAAAAACTATTTCTGGTCAAATAAAATCACAGAAGTTGCAGCTGAAGAACAGCGCGTTTCAATTATACAACGAATTCTGACCCCACCCCCCAACCAAATACACCAATAAAGGTTGACCCCTGCCATTTTTGTTCGCCATTAGCCGAGAACGAACGTATCTATTCAAGCCAAACACTTTATTATCACGGCGAAAGTCACTTAAGGTAATCCCTAACCACTTCAGCTATTATCTCGTGCTCTCGAGCTCGGTTAAATATGACCAAATGTCCATTAATCCATGCAAAACATGGAAAAATTGAGGTGTGTCTAGTTAAAACTATACAATATAGCCTCCGTCCAGCGGCTGGAGACTGTTAGCGGAGTCCCTTGTCATCATTCAACATTACTTGGCTGATTGAATCAGTGATGGATAGAGTCGCTGCAACTGGGGCTGCATAGGGGTTTAAAGAACACTACCTCTGTCGGCCAATGTACCAATATTCTGATAATTTTGGCCTTTTCAGAGGACAGCTATAGGAATCCCCCGATTCCTCGATTAGTTACGGGTATTCTCCAGGCATAACTTTGAAGCATGCCCCAATAGCATATTATAGCGAGCGATATATATAGCAGACAACTGTAAAATTTAGAAAACAACAGCGAATAATCTGTAACCAAATCACGCGAAAATAGCGTCAAATGTTCTAAAGACAAAGCCATACGTCGTCTCCGCCCTCACATTCCCTGGCCTTTCTCACATTTTACTAAAACGCTTCATAATTCAACCAAAAATACCTAGCTTTGCGTGGTCTGCCTTATCCATTGTCCATTTTTCAACACCAAGTGATCCCAGCATCAGCGGAAAACGGAGCCCTTTTAGGGTCCAGACCGCTATTAAAATTTACATTGGCGGCAATGTTAAAAACTGTTAACGTAATTGCATCTCCTCGATTCATTAATTAAGTCTCGACTTCCATATTTCGGCCTGAAGTATTTTAATTCAAGTACTACAGCCGGACAGACTTCTTGACGGGGCTGGCCCATTGAAATTTTGAGTTATGCGCGCTCCTACAAATGGCGTCATAATTTTGGCTTTATTCTCTGCTTTCAGAAAGCGGTGCACAGGCACCCAAATATTCCCTCTTAGCAACTCCTTATTAGGCCTTGAGTTAAAATCAAACTCACAGCTGAACCAAACACATACCATACTCCAATCACCTACCACTGGCCTTCAATTATTCCTCGCAACAGAGACTGGAAAAAATATTGAAAACAATTCACTTCTCTGGCAGAGGTTGCCTAAAGGGGGTTAACGGATCGGCACTATTTTTAATAGTGGTCTGGTAACTACTAGAGTAGGTAATTTTGCTCAATCACATTCAAACTACGCATGGGTATTCCTTTTTGACTGGCTAGAAAATGTGTGAAATTTCAGTGAGATTCGATGAGCGGTTGGCGAATTATGGGGCTTCGAATTCATGTACCACAACCTAAATACAACACTTTTTCACTTCCTCAGGCAAATTCATGGGTCAACAATGTTATCATGTGTGACTCGAGCAGCCATCACCAGAGTCCCAAATAGTAATTACTAAGATGCTCCTCCCATTTGCCCACATTTCAACACCTGAAACGACCTCTTTAGCCTTTCTCATGAATTATGGTGATTTTTTTACAATGGTACCCCCCAAAACCGCTTATTTTGATCGATTTTTAAGATTAATGTTTGGTGTTATCATAAAAACAGAATCGTGAAACTGTGAAATTTGGAACTGTTTTACGGAAAAACTATTTCTGGTCAAATAAAATCACAGAAGTTGCAGCTGAAGAACAGCGCGTTTCAATTATACAACGAATTCTGACCCCACCCCCAACCAAATACACCAATAAAGGTTGACCCCTGCCATTTTTGTTCGCCATTAGCCGAGAACGAACGTATCTATTCAAGCCAAACATTTTATTATCACAGAAAAAGTCACTTAAGGTTATCCCTAACCACTTCGGCTATTATCTCGTGTTCTCGAGCTCGGCTAAATATGACCAAATGTCCATTAATCCATGCAAAACATGGAAAAATTGAGGTGTCTAGTTAAAACTATACAATATAGCCTCCGTCCAGCGGCTGGAGTCCCTTGTCATCATTCAACATTACGTGGCTGATTGAATCAGTGATGGATAGAGTCGCTTCAACTGGGGCTGCATAGGGATTTAAAGAACACTACCTCTGTCGGCCAATGTACCAATATTCTGATAATTTTGGCCTTTTCAGAGGACAGCTATAGGAATCCCCCGATTCCTCGATTAGTTACGGGTATTGTCCAGGCATAACTTTGAAGCATGCACCAAAGCATATTATAGCGAGAGATATATATAGCAGACAACTGTAAAATTTAGAAAACAACAGCGAATAATCTGTAACCAAATCACGCAAAAATAGCGTCAAAAAGACAAAGCCACACGTCGTCTCCGCCCTCACATTCCCTGGCCTTTCTCACATTTTATTAAAACATTTCATAATTCAACCAAAACTACCTAACTTTGCGTGGTCTGCCTTATCCATTGTCCATTTTTCAACACCAAGTGATCCCAACATCAGCGTAAAACGGAACCCTTTAGGGTTCAAGTACTACAACCGGACAGACTCCTTATTAGGCCTTGAGTTAAAATCAAACTCACAGCTGAACCAAACACATACCATACTCTAATCACCTACGACTGGCCTTCAATTATTCCTCGCAACAGAGACTGGAAAAAATATTGAAAACAATTCACTTCTGTGGCAGCGGTTGCCTAAAGGGGTCAACGGATCGGCACTATTTTTAATAGTGGTCTGGTACCTACTAGGATGTGTGTTCTTATAATAATAATAAACTTTATTTAAACACGGACAAGCCGTCAGTTTACACTGGTTTTCAGGAAAGCCGTGGGAATTACCTTCGATCATCATTTTATCTAAATTAAGTAATAGTTGATAATAATTAAAAATTTAAGATATTCACTCTGATGACAGATATGACACAGCATTATAAGGAGGTGTATTTCCACTTGTTTGCCTTTGTATGATTTAGTGCGCATGCTCAAAACATGTTTGCTGTTTTCTTTCCTCCAACAAATCTGTCCTGTATATCAATGACCTCATCTTACAAAACTACTATATGTTTTATGCGAGTTTTTATTCTGTCCTATATGACAGAAAATCTGTCCTATAGCATCATATACGACATAAATTTCTGCCCTATACGATCTTATTGGACATCAATTTCTGTCCTATATAATCTGAGTTTTCTGTCCTAGAACAGAATTTCTGGCTTATGGAATCATATAGGACACAATCTATCATTAAGATCCTTCAGAAATTGTATATTCATATCCGTACTTGAATTTTTGGTAAGGGTAGAACAATTTATTGACACAATATTTGACACAATGTTATTTGACACAAACTGGGCTCGAAACTACGAAGTTGAAAATCTTACCATCCCAATGTGTACTTCTGCCTTCACCAGACACCTTTCCTACTGTATCCTGATATATCCAATATATCAACAGCGTATAGGTATTCCGAAGCGTACTAATTGTGCGCCCCTTAGGGATCGTTTCCATTAATCGTTTTTTCTTCAGTCGCGATTTTTCTTCAATTTTCTCGATTGAAAAACGATCAGTCGCGAATCAGTCGCGAGGATATCGAGAAAAAAATGAGAAAAAACGATTGAACCTTTTCTGGAAAAAACCATTCTCTCGCGATATCGTTTTTGAATCGTTTACCCATGCGCGATCCGTTCTTGATCGCGAATCTTCAATCGCGAGAGAATCGGTTTTTTTCAAGGCGCGAGAGAATCGTGAGGCGGAGTGATATTTGACACATAGGCCGTGTTGCCGTCGTACGCCGCTCTATCCGCGAACTGGGAACTACATGTAATGTTGATTGCGGATTTGTCGATGGAAAAACCTATATTACTATACTATACTGTATATTGCGCAAGATAACCGAATAATATATATGATTCACGATCTATAGTCTCCTACAAGCCGAAGTAGGGCGTATGCTGGAAATATCTATACATATACCTGTACCATGCTTCCTGTGACGTTCGCGCTCAGATTTACTCTGGCGAAGCGTAAATGACAAAATTACATGTTTATTCAATAACCGTGTGAGTCGACAATGTATTAATGTTCAGTCATTCCCTACATACTTTCGATAATTTCCTCATATATTCATGCAACTTGGTATAAACAATACAGGATGATAGTCACAATATCTTGTTTTGTAAATACCGGGTACAGGTCATAAGTGGATTTGAATTCGTCGTTGATTGCATTATCAGAATGATTACGGCACAGGCTTCATAGAGGTGTGAATGGGCGCATGGCGATAACCCAGAACAGCTTAGCCCTCCAGCCGAGAATTTCTAGGTTAATTAAGGTGAAAAATAGTGTAATTAAATATGTATATTTTGTTATAGTAAAACATACATTAGGAAAGGGTATCCATTCATGTTTTGGTACAGTTTTTAAATTATTGAGATGTGAATAAGTTCAAAACATCACCATCAAGTTAATTTTATTTATTATAAGAATATTCGCGGCAGTAATTTCATATTTATATCAAATACATATCACAATGGTGATTGAATCGCACATAACGGTTGGATTCGCATATGTACAATACTTTTCATTTTAATTTTACATTTTGATAAATGAACTATGAATGATTCCAAAGGGAAGCTCAAGCCAAAAACCAACTGAATAGTATATAATTTCATCTCTTACTGGATTAACCAGTTGTGAAAATTTTTACAAATAGCCCGCGCTATATATTAATAATTAAGTGCTTTCGAAGACTCAAAACCCCGTATGACAATGTTATATTCAATACAGCGCCATCTATCTACACAAGGAAAATGGTGATCGTAGGACAAAAAACCACGCGTACAGCGAAAATCTGACGAATCAACTAAAAAATTCAGCCCGCACAGATGCCAAAAACGTTCACGAAAAATACTACACAAGAAATCTGGAATAATACCAGCTTTAAAACACAGAAATACCCAAAATAATAGACGAAATTGCAAGTGCAAATAACCCAATCTGACCATATTTGGGTCTGTGTCCCGTACAAAATATATGTAAATATGAAGTTATAATTATATGCATAACCATTATTCCTATGTATATAAATAGATTTTTTTTTTCAATTTCTTTCAATATCCCCATCGTATCTATATAACCGCCAACTGTACAGAAACACGCTATAGTTTTACACTAGGCAAAGAATGGAAAAGGAAGAAGAAAAAATGATCGAACTTTATATAGTCTGACTGAAGTGTTAGAAACTCGAACGTGTATGCGGGTCAGTCAGGCTGAACCAATGGCGTACTACTTTCGGCTATAATCCTCAATCGTTTTTTTTCAATCGTTTATATTTTCTCGATTAAAAAGCGATTGAATCGCGATATCGCTTTTTATTCGCGAGAATTTTCTCGATTGAAAAACGATTGCCAACAGAAAAAAACCCATTCGAACAGCGATCGCGAATGAATCGTTTATTTTGAAGAAAAAAAACCATTCCCTCGCGCCTTGGAAAATCGCGACTTCGAGAAAATTTGACGAAATAAACGATTCATTCGCGAACGATAATTGGAAACGGTGCCTTATGGCTCTCTTATATCTGTTCTCTTAGGAATCGTTTCCATTAATCGTTTTTTCTTCATTCGCGATTTTTCTTCAATTTTCTCGATTGAAAAACGATCAGTCGCGAATCAGTCGCGAGGATATCGAGAAAAAAAATGAGAAAAAACGATTGAACCTTTTCTGGAAAAAACCATTCTCTCGCGATATCGTTTTTGAATCGTTTACCCATGCGCGATCCGTTCTTGATCGCGAATCTTCAATCGCGAGAGAATCGGTTTTTTTCAAGGCGCGAGAGAATCGTGAGGCGGAGTGATATTTGACACATAGGCCGTGTTGCCATCGTACGCCGCTCTATCCGCGAACTGGGAACTACATGTAATGTTGATTGCGGATTTGTCGATGGAAAAACCTATATTACTATACTATACTGTATAAATGCGCAAGATAACCGAATAATATATATGATTCACGATCTATAGTATCCTACAAGCCGAAGTAGGGCGTATGCTGGAAATATCTATACATATACCTGTACCATGATTCCTGTGACGTTCGCGCTCAGATTTACCCTGGCGAAGCGTAAATGACAAAATTACATGTTTATTCAATAATCGTGTGAGTCGACAATGTATTAATGTTCAGTCATTCCCTTCATACTTTCGATAATTTCCTCATATATTCATGCAACTTGGTATAAACAATACAGGGTGAAAGTCACAATATCTTGTTTTGTAAATACCGGGTACAGGTCATAAGTGGATTTGAGTTCGTCGTTGATTGCATTATCAGAATGATTACGGCACAGGCTTCATAGAGGTGTGAATGGGCGCATGGCGATAACCCAGAACAGCTTAGCCCTCCAGCCGAGAATTTCTAGGTTAATTAAGGTGAAAAATAGTGTAATTAAATATTATATTTTGTTATAGTAAAACATACATTAGGAAAGGGTATCCATTCATGTTTTGGTACAGTTTTTAAACTATTGAGATGTGAATAAGTTCAAAAAATCACCATCAAGTTAATTTTATTTATTATAAGAATATTCGCGGTAGTGATTTCATATTTATATCAAATACATATCACAATGGTGATTGAATCGCATATAATGGTTGGATTCGCATATGTACAATACTTTTTATTTTAATTTTATATTTTGATAAATGAACTATGAATGATTCCAAAGGGAAGCTCAAGCCAAAAACCAACTGAATAGTATATAATTTCATCTCTTACTGGATTAACCAGTTGTGAAAATTTTTACAAATAGCCCGCGCTATATATTAATAATTAAGTGCTTTCGAAGACTCAAAACCCCGTATGACAATCTTATATTCAATACAGCGCCATCTATCTACACAAGGAAAATGTTGATCGTAGGAAAAAAACCCACGCGTACGGTACAGCGAAAATCTGACGAATCAACTCAAAAATTCAGCCCGCACAAATGCCAAAAACGTTCACGAAAAATACTACACAAGAAATCTGGAATAATACCAGCTTTAAAACACAGAAATACCCAAAATAATAGACGAAATTGCAAGTGCAAATGACCCAATCTGACCATATCCGGGTCTGTGTCCCGTACAAAATATATGTAAATATGAAGTTATAATTATATGCATAACCATTATTCCTATGTATATATATAGATATTTTTTTTCAATTTCTTTCAATATCCCCATCGTATCTATATAACCGCCAACTGTACAGAACACGCTATAGTTTTACACTAGGCAAAGAATGGAAAAGGAAGAAGAAAAAATGATCGAACTTTATATAGTCTGACTGAAGTGTTAGAAACTCGAACGTGTATGCGGGTCAGTCAGGCTGAACCAATGGCGTACTACTTTCGGCTATAATCCTCAATCGTTTTTTTCAATCGTTTATATTTTCTCGATTAAAAAGCGATTGAATCGCGATATCGCTTTTTATTCGCGAGAATTTTCTCGATTGAAAAACGATTGCCAACAGAAAAAAAACCATTCGAACAGCGATCGCGAATGAATCGTTTATTTTGAAGAAAAAAACCATTCCCTCGCGCCTTGGAAAATCGCGACTTCGAGAAAATTTGACGAAATAAACGATTCATTCGCGAACGATAATTGGAAACGGTGCCTTATGAATGCGACTATATGCAGACGCTTTGAAAAACGGATGATTTAAAACTCCGTTCCTTTTCATTCACCAAATCAGGATCTTCTAGCCGCGGATAATAGCTAAATAAATGACGCAGTGAAGGATATATATTAACCTTCACTGGATTTGAAGGAAACATCAGATAGTTCTGACAGTACGTCACAGTTAGACCTATATATCTATAAAAATGAAGCGAGAGAGATGATTACAAATTTGAGCATATTACATATACATATCTCGCCTAGTAGCATTCGTTAGATCCTGTGTTAAATCTGACGACTTTAGGCACCGTTTCCAATTATCGTTCGCGAATGAATCGTTTATTTCGTCAAATTTTCTCGAAGTCGCGATTTTCCAAGGCGCGAGGGAATGGTTTTTTCTTCAAAATAAACGATTCATTCGCGATCGCTGTTCGAATGGGTTTTTTTTTCTGTTGGCAATCGTTTTTCAATCGAGAAAATTCTCGCGAATAAAAAGCGATATCGCGATTCAATCGCTTTTTAATCGAGAAAATATAAACGATTGAAAAAAAACGATTGAGGATTATAGCCGAAAGTAGTACGCCATTGGTTCAGCCTGACTGACCCGCATACACGTTCGAGTTTCTAACACTTCAGTCAGACTATATAAAGTTCGATCATTTTTTCTTCTTCCTTTTCCATTCTTTGCCTAGTGTAAAACTATAGCGTGTTTCTGTACAGTTGGCGGTTATATAGATACGATGGGGATATTGAAAGAAATTGAAAAAAAATATCTATATATATACATAGGAATAATGGTTATGCATATAATTATAACTTCATATTTACATATATTTTGTACGGGACACAGGCCCGGATATGGTCAGATTGGGTCATTTGCACTTGCAATTTCGTCTATTATTTTGGGTATTTCTGTGTTTTAAAGCTGGTATTATTCCAGATTTCTTGTGTAGTATTTTTCGTGAACGTTTTTGGCATCTGTGCGGGCTGAAATTTTGAGTTGATTCGTCAGATTTTCGCTGTACGCGTGGTTTTTTGTCCTACGATCACCATTTTCCTTGTGTAGATAGATGGCGCTGTATTGAATATAACATTGTCATACGGGGTTTTGAGTCTTCGAAAGCACTTAATTATTAATATATAGCGCGGGCTATTTGTAAAAATTTTCACAACTGGTTAATCCAGTAAGAGATGAAATTATATACTATTCAGTTGGTTTTTGGCTTGAGCTTCCCTTTGGAATCATTCATAGTTCATTTATCAAAATGTAAAATTAAAATAAAAAGTATTGTACATATGCGAATCCAACCGTTATGTGCGATTCAATCACCATTGTGATATGTATTTGATATAAATATGAAATTACTGCCGCGAATATTCTTATAATAAATAAAATTAACTTGATGGTGATGTTTTGAACTTATTCACATCTCAATAATTTAAAAACTGTACCAAAACATGAATGGATACCCTTTCCTAATGTATGTTTTACTATAACAAAATATACATATTTAATTACACTATTTTTCACCTTAATTAACCTAGAAATTCTCGGCTGGAGGGCTAAGCTGTTCTGGGTTATCGCCATGCGCCCATTCACACCTCTATGAAGCCTGTGCCGTAATCATTCTGATAATGCAATCAACGACGAATTCAAATCCACTTATGACCTGTACCCGGTATTTACAAAACAAGATATTGTGACTATCATCCTGTATTGTTTATACCAAGTTGCATGAATATATGAGGAAATTATCGAAAGTATGAAGGGAATGACTGAACATTAATACATTGTCGACTCACACGGTTATTGAATAAACATGTAATTTTGTCATTTACGCTTCGCCAGAGTAAATCTGAGCGCGAACGTCACAGGAAGCATGGTACAGGTATATGTATAGATATTTCCAGCATACGCCCTACTTCGGCTTGTAGGAGACTATAGATCGTGAATCATATATATTATTCGGTTATCTTGCGCAATATACAGTATAGTATAGTAATATAGGTTTTTCCATCGACAAATCCGCAATCAACATTACATGTAGTTCCCAGTTCGCGGATAGAGCGGCGTACGACGGCAACACGGCCTATGTGTCAAATATCACTCCGCCTCACGATTCTCTCGCGCCTTGAAAAAACCGATTCTCTCGCGATTGAAGATTCGCGATCAAGAACGGATCGCGCATGGGTAAACGATTCAAAAACGATATCGCGAGAGAATGGTTTTTTCCAGAAAAGGTTCAATCGTTTTTTCTCATTTTTTTCTCGATATCCTCGCGACTGATTCGCGACTGATCGTTTTTCAATCGAGAAAATTGAAGAAAAATCGCGACTGAAGAAAAAACGATTAATGGAAACGATCCCTTAATCAACGTCATAAGACGTTATTGCAGAAGCTCATAAAACAAGGCTATACCACCAAGCACCTCCACTCAAAGCTTCTCAAATTTGTCGATACATATCGCATGCGGACAGCATAGTACGAGCGTAGCGTGCACGATCAATGGCGTTGTTTCGTAACTTGTGTCTAAACCGCTTATAGGGCCAGTACGAACCCAAAGTTTGACTGAGATGCATCATACTCCAGATAATGACTTTACAACGAAACTCATTTGGATTAAGAAAACTGATCAGCGATATAGATTTCATATTTTTGCGCTTTTTTTCAGATATGCTCACTACTATATTTCGTCATGAATCACAACACTATCTATACGTTAATAAAGATGCACACTACTATATTTTGCTATGAATCACTATATACACAATAACAGAGATGATGCTAATACATTTTGCCAAGAATTAGGGTGAGTGAGTGAGTAGTAGGGTTTAACGTCGTTTTCAACCTTGTTTCAATCATATCACGACGGTGCCTACATGTGCCAGAACACGAGTGTGCTCACAGTTCCTATTACCCTGGACACTGATCAGCCCAGCCAGTACAGCACCCGGTCACGCATCCCAGTATTACAACACATATACGGGAAGTGGGAAGAGGATCCGACATACCGACAGATTACAAGCTTCTAGTCCGTCATTCATAACCCAGCCGTCGTCCATTAGAGAATATCCGCGTCCATAATCCAAAGACCTATTCCATTTTCCATATAACAGTATTAGCACCAAATTCAAAAAGACAATCATAGTATACATAAACATAGGCTTGTTTCGTGCAAGAGAGAAGCGGTCAGCAATTTTCAATGATGCCGGCAAGACATCATGATGTTCCAAAAATATCAAATCCGTATCGCTGATCAGTATTCTTAATCCATAATATTCGTTATAGAGTCGTCATCTAAAAAAAGATGTATCTCAGTCACGCTTTGATTGTGCCTGTTCATATGAGTACCATGAGGATCTTGAAGTACATAGGTTCATACGGCCCCTAGCCCCGGGTTAAGCGGAATTAGACACGAGTTACGAAACGTAGCGCCATAGATCTTGCACGCTACGTTCGTATTTTGCGAATTTGAGAAACTTTGAATGTAGGCGCTTGGTGGAATAGCCTTGTTTTTTTAAGTTTCTGCACCAATGTTTTGTGACGTTGATTAAAATCGTCACATTTAACACAGGATCTAGCAAATGCTACTAAGCGAGATATGTATACGCCATATGCAGGTCCCACTGGAATATTACTGTCCAGAAAGGGATAGTTTGCGATGTCGAAATTGTAATCATCTCTTTTGTCATAAAGTCGACGAGAGAGAATACCCGCTTTATTTTTATAGAGATATAGATCTAAATATGATGTGCCTGTAGGGCTATCTGTAGTTTCCTTCAAATCCAGTGAAGGTGGATATATATCCTTCACTGCGTCATTTATATAGCGATTATCCACAGCGAGAAGATCGTCTATATAGCGTTTGGTGAATGAGAAGGAACGGGCTTTGAATGGATCGGTGTTTGAAAGCGCCTGCATATAGTCATATTCATAAGAGAACAGATACAGGTCAGCCAACAGGGGTACACAATTAGTACCCATTGGAATACCTATATGCTGCTGATATATTGTGTTGCCAAATTTCACATAGATATTTTTAATGACAAGTTCAGGCAACTCTATAAACAAAGAAACATCCCATGAATGATATCTCTTGTATGTAGTAGAGCTAAAGAATGCTTTAGGGCTTCTGACATTAATATATCTACGATCAGTTTTCTTGAACACAGATACTATTAATGAACTTAGACAGTCAATAAGGTCCTGATGAGGGATTGTAGTATAGAGAGTCGAGAAATCCCATGTGGATACATGTCTGTACGGTATGTGACCTTTAGCATCAAGTTTTTCCGTAAGACATTTTGAGTTTTTCAATATCCACATACATTCAACGCCAGAGTTCTTAGAAATAATGGCGCAATACCTTTCCCAAAATGCTTTTACCTCCTGAAGGGCCCTCGTCAATAGGGTTGAGAGAATCTTGGTGGTGCAGCTTCTAGAACCAGCTATGAATCTAGCTTTGTATGGTGATTTATGCATTTTGGGAGTCCAGCATAGTTTTGGTATGTCGTTATGATTGGTTGGAATTACAAGCGTCTAGTCCGTCATTCATAATCCAGCCGTCGTCCATTAGAGAATATCCGCGTCCATAATCCAAAGACCTATTCCATTTTCCACGTAACAGTATTAGCACCAAATTCAAAAAAACAATCATAGTATACATAAACATAGGCTTGTTTCCTGCAAGAGAGAAGCGGTCAACAGTTTTCAATGATGCCGGCAAGACATCATGATGTTCCAAAAATATCAAATCCGTATCGCTGAACAGTATTCTTAATCCATAATATTCGTTATAGAGTCGTCATCTAAAAAAAGATGTATCTCAGTCACGCTTTGATTGTGCCTGTTCATATGAGTACCATGAGGATCTTGAAGCACATGGGTTCATACGGCCCCTAGCCCCGGGTTAAACGGAATTAGACACAAGTTACGAAACGTAGCGCCATAGATCTTGCACGCTACGTTCGTATTTTGCTATCTGCATGCGATATGTATCGCCAAATTTGAGAAACTTTGAGTGGAGGCGCTTGGTGGAATAGCCCTGTTTTATAAGTTTCTGCAACAATGTTTGTGACGTTGATTAATATCATCACATTTAACACAGGATCTAGCAAATGCTACTAAGCGAGATATGTATACGCCATATGCAGGTCCCACTGGAATATTACTATCCAGAAAGGGATAGTTTTCGATGTCGAAATTGTAATCATCTCTTTTTTGTCATAAAGTCGACGAGAGAGAATGCCCGCTTCATTTTTATAGAGATAGAGATCTAAATAAGATGTGCCTGTAGGGCTATCTGTAGTTTCCTTCAAATCCAGTGAAGGTGGATATATCCTTCACTGCGTCATTTATATAGCGATTATCCACAGCGAGAAGATCGTCTATATAGCGTTTGGTGAATGAGAAGGAACGGGCTTTGAATGGATCGGTTTTTGAAAGCGCCAGCATATAGTCATATTCATAAGAGAACAGATACAGGTTGGCCAACAGGGGTGCACAATTAGTACCCATTGGAATACCTATATGCTGCTGATATATTGTGTTGCCAGATTTCACATAGATATTTTTAATGAGAAATTCAAGCAACTCTATAAACAAAGAAACATCCCATGAATGATATCTCTTGTATGTAGTCGAGCTAAAGAATGCTTTCCCTGAGAAACTTTTTGTGATTGTTAAATAAATCTCCCAGAGTAAATGCAGTTTGGGAGTAAGTAGACGTATTTGATGAAGGTATGTCTACACTCAATTCTTTAACCAGCACCTGGTAATAGTAATATTTACATATGAATATTATATTACTCGGAGCTTTGTCTGCTGCGACTATGACGAATTTACTCTGGATATTTGCTAGAACTTCTTGCGAATTGAGGTCTCTCAGTACTGGTTTTGCTTGGGGAAGAGTACTTCTGTCAATATGGCGGATTGTTTCAACGACCTTGCTCTTGGTGAGGTCCAGCCAATCAGCGAGTACTGTAGGTTCAACTTTTTCTCGCTTAGACCAATCAATAACGTACCGTTCCAATGCAGACAGGACTATCTTCTGGTCGGCCACATGGCTTCACAGTATGGTGTTCTGGTTAACCTATTCTAAAGCACATACCAAGAATCTAACGATTCGTGATATGTTTGTATCTCAGGTACGCTTTTATTGTACCTGTTCATGTGGCAAGCTGGATGACATGACCACACGACCCCTAGCACTGGCATAAGCGGTATTAGATACAAATCTACAGAGCTATGATGGAAATGCTCTGACAACTCGTATATTGGTAATTCGTGAGCTGTGTCGCTGTGACAACTCGTACACTGGGGATTGGTGAGCTGTATCGTCGTCAGATGAAAATGACGGCATTTAACACAGAAGACTAGTCTGTAAGGCCCGATGTCGACCAAGCATCAACTTCCCACAAATGCCAACATATATCAAAGACCAAAAGGTCTGTACAGGGGGCGGGCCTCGGGGACAAAACGTCCACCAGCAGAATTTCGCCATGACTGAGCTTAACGTTGCTTAACTTCGGTGATATGACGAGAACCGGTGTGTCCAACGCTATAAGCCGTACCTTTGCCAAGAATTATAGTGCTTTATACCCATTCTAGAGAATATGAGAGTATGGTGACAGAAATAGGAGAAAATGATTAAAATGAAGGACAATATTGTATTGAATATGTAACAGTAGCGTCCCCTTCTCTTAACTAGACAAATTGTTCCCCAAAAATAAAGCTCCATCATTTCGGGTAAGACTGTTTTAGCGAAGAATATACAGGTATGGGTATATCATTTGATTATTATAATGGCAGAGGACCCCACTTCTGTTCAAATGCGCTCTGATTACTGTGTATCATAGCTATATATTTATCGATATCCCTCTTCTTTAGCACCAGTTGATTCCCTTCATCAAAATTTGGCTTTATGTAACGGTATGTGGAGTCATATATATATTTTTTTTTTGGACAGTAATAGCAACTCGTTGATGAAGCTCGAATCTGTATCACCCTTCATCACCTGAGACCATGAAGGTTGTTTTAGGTGTACGTTCAGGTTCACTGTCCATGCTTGGAGTTCGTTGCAAAGTTCCTCCGAATAAATGCATTGACAAAATAGAAGAATACTTCTTTTTCTTGGTTACAGAATGTGCATAAATCGGAATCAGTTTCTCCCCCCGTAGTTCCAAAAGGTAATTTGTCACGAGGGTTTTGTTGATGAGCTGAAACTGGAAATACTACCAGCTGGTTTCTTTTGTAGTGGTGAATATATTCTTGTAGAGGGTCGACCAAACACACCCTTTCCTTAAGTCTAATTTCTGTTCCCATTTTTGGTGAATTTTATCATGTTTTTTCGATATTTTCCAGTAATAAGTCATAAACAAAAAATCACACATTTCTGTCTTATTAATCTTGTATATATTTTCGGTTCATTGATGTATGTTTTTATGAACATTTCAATTTTTATATACCTTCGTTTTTGATCGGCAAGGATGGGGTGATATAGGGTGAAATTGAAAACCTCGTTGATGATCGAAGAACTCAGAGATGTATCCATTATATATAACGCTATTTTTCGATTCATTATGAAAAGTTTTAATCCACTGAATTAGATCGGCATCAGAGTTAAAATTACAAGCGCCTGGTCAGTCATTCATAATTCATCCGTCGTCCATTAAAGAATGTCCGCCTCCATAATCCAAAGACACATTCCATATTCCATATAACAGTATTAGCATCAGATTCAAAAGACAATCATAGTATACATAAACAAAGGCTAGTTTCCTGCAAAAGAGAAGCGGTCAACAGTTTTCAAGATGCCGGCAAAACATCATGATGTTCCAAAAATATCAAATCCGTATCGCTTATCAGTATTCTTAATCCATAATATTCGTTGTAAAGTCGTCTTCTAAAGAATGATGTATCTCAGTCACGCTTTAATTGTGCCTGTTCATATGAGTACCATGAGGATCTTGAAGTACATGGGTTCATACGGCCCCTAGCCCCGGGTTAAGCGGAATTAGACACAAGTTACGAAACGTAGCGCCATAGATCTTGCACGCTACGTTCGTATTTTACTATCAGCATGCGATATGTATCGCCAAATTTGAGAAACTTTGAGTGGAGGCGCTTGATGGAATAGCCCTGTTTTATAAGTTTCTGCAACAATGTTTTGTGACGTTGATTACAATCGTCACATTTACCACAGGATCTAGCAAATCCTACTAGGCAAGATATGTATACGCCATATGTAGGTCCCACTGGAATATTACTGTCCAGAAAGGCATAGTTTACGATGTCGAAATTGTAATCATGTCTTTTGTTATAAAATTGATGAGAGAGAAGGCCCGCTTCCTTTTTATAGAGATATAGGTCTAAATATGATGTGCCTGTAGGGTTATCTGTAGTTTTCCTTAAAGTCCAGTGAGTCCAGTGAAGATGGATATATATCCTTCACTGCGTCATTTATATAGCGATTATCCACAGCGAGAAGATCGTCTATATAACGTTAGGTGAATGAAAATGAACGGGATTTTTAATGGATCGGTTTTTGAAAGCGCCTGCATATAGTCATATTCATAAGACAACAGATATAGGTGCGGAATTAGTACCCATTGGAATACCTATATGCTGTTGATATATTGTGTTTCCAAATTTCACATAGATATTTTTAATGAGAAATTCAAGCAACTCTAAAAACAAATAAACATCCCATGAATGATATCTCTTGTATGTAGTAGAGCTACAGAATGCTTTATGGCTTCCGACATTAATTTATCTACGATCAGTTTTCTTGAACACAGATACTCTTAATGAACTTGGACGGTCAATAAAGTCCTGATCAGGGATTGTAGTATAGACAGTCGAGAAATCCCATGTGGATACATGTCTGTACGGTATGTGACATTTAGCATCAAATTCTTCCGAAAGACATTTTGAGTTTTTCAATGTCCACATACATTGAACGCCAGAGTTTTTAGAAATAGTGTAGCAATACCTTTCCCAAAATGCTTTTATGTCCAGAAGGGCCCTTTCCAGCAGGGTTGAAAGAAGCTTGGTGGTGCAGCTTCTAGAACCATGGTGATTTATTATATGGTGATTTATGCATCTTGGGAGTCTAGTATACTTTTGGTTTATCGTTATGATTGGGTGGAAGACAAATATCTCTTTCCCTGAGAAACGTTTTGTGATTGTTAAATAAATCTTCCAGAGTAAATGCAGTTTGGGTGTAAGTAGACGTATTTGATGATGATATGTTTACACTCAATTCATTAACCAGCACCTGGTAATAGTAATATTTACATATGAATATTATATTATTTGGAGTTTTGTCTGCTGGAACTATGACGAATTTACTCTGGAGATTTGCTAGAACTTCTTGCGAATTGAGATTTCTCGGTACTTGTTTTGCTTGGGAAATGGTACTTCTGTCAATATGGCGGATTGTTTCAACGACCTTGCTCTTAGTGAGGTCAAGCCAATCAGTGAGTACTGTAGGTTCAACTTTTTCTCGCTTAGACCAATCAATAACGTACTGATCTAAAGCAGAAAGAACTATCTTCTGATGGGCCTTCAGATTTATTCTTTATATTTAGGTCCCTTCATCAGGAGTAATCTTAGGTCCTATGTCACTCATCACATCAAGGTGACCAGTCACAATATCTTTACATGGTGTATAGATAAAGTTCGACGATTCACAATCACAACTATAGCCGCCTATAAACGTGTATAAGTTCCAGTTAAACTCCTTGACAGCATTAGAGTAATTGAATAATTTGGTGGCTATAGATTTAGTATACTTATATGAAATGCATGGAGGTACTGTGAACTTAAAATAGTTTGGTACAGCGTTGTGTACCTCTGGATCATTCAGGATTCGAGGTAAATTAATAATGTCAGGTCCTTTATCTAAGTAGTTGAGTTTCAAGAAAAGCCGATCTTGGGATGTTTCGATTATGTTCACTGGACGATACAACCGAAAATACGCTATATCTTGACATACATTAGTGATTTTTGGTGGTATTATATTTCCTGAAGACGCCGATTGTTGTATATCTCTGGCTATATGATTTAAAGCTCTCAGAGGTAACGTATACAGAACTGTACGTAAGCTATGATAAAACACCAGTGTTCTTTTTTTCAATATAATCACAGGAGACAGAGTCGAATGCCTTTTCGAAATCTATCAAAAATAAAAGTCCTGGTATGTCGTTTTCCTCCGTATATTTCAAAGATCAAATAATAATCTTGTTATGTTCCCGATAAACCGCCCCATCATGAACCCCTTCTGTGATTCGTTGATTAGTGTGGGTAAAACATTGCGAATTCTTGCTGCTATTCAAGTTTTATTATCAATATTCACTAGATATTCAATTAAAATTGTTTATGTTTTTACCGTCATTTGATAGCCATGATATATAGCTTTGCTGCTGAATCGATGAAAGTTTTCCTGTATTGAAGGCCTACTGAGCTGAGCGGAAGACAAAAGCTCTAATTTCCGTCCAAAACATCTGCAAAATTACACAGGATATCCGTCAGACACGGGCGATTATCTATTTTTTTAATTACCGGAGAGCTTCAGTTAGGTTACCCAGAGTAAGCGGTTCTTCACATGAGGTTTTCTCTACCATTATCATCTGCGTATATGACATCCTTTCGCTTCGAGTTTCAGTTATTATAGTTTGATCAATATTTTCAGAACTGGTTTTGATTTCCGTTATGGTTTTCACTATGAAGTTTCTTTTTTCCAGCGAGCAAAAATAGGCAGAGTTTCTCCCTCAATGTTCGGTCCAATTTGCCTTAGATCGTATTATTGCGCCTTGAAACTTCCGGTTCCCCAGTTCTTCAGGCTCACTTTTGCTCTTTTCAAGTTTTTGTTTTATTCTGCGCTGCTGTTCTGCTGTTTCACAACTTTCAATTTCTTTTTCAATTATTTCGTGTTCAAATTTTTTCTACCATAGTTCCTTCGTTTTTCTTTGCCACTGAGTATGGAATAGTGACGCTCCATATTTGTGTTTTAGGAACACAAAAATAGTTTTTGTCGTTAATATCTAAGCTTACATTTGCAGGATCTTCAATATCTCCAGATACATACAATTGGAACAGTCTAATTCAATATATCCCGGGTTCTCGAGCAGCGTTGTGTTTAATTTTCAATACCCCGGTCCGCGTGCGCGGCGTGCAGAACAGTATTTTAATCTTACGAAAGAGTTGTCGGACCGATAAAATATTACGATATAAGATTTTGCTCCTAGAATATTTAAATCTTCGTACTTTATCAAATAGTCAAGGCGACTCGGTTTTATGACAGTGTTTGTATTTTGTCGCTTCTCCCTTGCAGGAAACTAACCTATGCTTATGTATACTGTAATTATTTTTTTTTTTTGGAATTCGGTGCTAATGCTTTTATTTGAATTCGGTCTTTGGATAATGGATGGGGAAATGTTTTAATTGACGACGACTGAATATTGAATGACAGACGAAACACTTGTACTCTATGTCCGAGGAAGCGATGCAAGACCTCGTCTGATCGGTCCGCGGATAAAACTGTCCAACTTCAGTGAACAAGTCTTAGTGACGAAATACCTTCATCAACATTAATTCAATCATAGGACAAATTCAACCGGTTACTTCTGTCCTTTAACAGAATTCCTAACACTAGGACAATATTTCCCAAGAGATTGGGACTCACTCTACTGGGGAAGAGAGTAACTATAGGCACATTTTTTACCGGGGACAGTCTAACCCTACATACCGGCCTTAGTATTTGGAAGTGCTGCTAACAGAACGAAAGCTTTGATCTCTGTTTCTATTTCAGTGTTCAATCACCGACGGCGCAGCCAAACATCAGATGAAATCGCTAGAGCTCTTTGATTCAATTCCACGTGGATGAGTAATTTGTGTTAGTCAGCCGTCAATGAATTAGTCGTAAGCCCGCTTCCAGTTGCTAATGACTCCCGGTATATCATAAACATGATCAAACATGGCTGAAGCGAGTGAACGTCAAAGGATATATGGCAATTTATTATGATTTTAAACAATCGATTCAACTCCATAAGTCCAGTTTACCAGGATCTTGCTATGAAAACAGCTCACTAAATACCGCGCTTAATTGTTTTGATTTGGTCCTCTACATTGCCTGCTGTTGTAATCAAGCTAATCTCTAGTTGCTCTCAAAATGTCTGGCATTTGGTCACTAATGAAGAAAGGATACACGCAAAATTAATTGGCGGAAGAGAATCCCACGGCTATCGGAGCAGGTCTAGTAGCTTCACATGTCCAACATAATCGTAGAATGTCGAGAAATATAGTCAGCAAAAAAAAACATTATTCGCAAAACGAAAAGAATCATATGTGATGTACAGTTTGAAAAGCGAGAATATTTGTCTCCAACTATGAAGACGTAAATGGCACAAACAGGTATAAGGTGGTAAAATCATCTCGTAGAAAATGTCCAGATGATTAAACATTGATGTTGCTCCTCCGAGAGTTTGTTGAGATCAGAAATTCGAATTACAACGAAATATCCTCCAGGAATTGGAATTCTCTAAATGTATATTTCTTAGAGTCCTGACAAATATTCACACCGGGGAAATTTGAAAAATAAACTGCCAATAAAACATCCTCCCACGTTGCAATAGTATCTACAAGGTATCCTTAATTGTTTGATATGGGAGTGTTACACAATATACAATCAGTTAATAGATATTAATTAAACGCAACATTAAAAGGGTGGCGTGCTGACAAGAAGTAATATGACCCCAAAGACAAATATACTGACTAAATATTTCTAAAAATATCACAAGAACCAAAAGTGATCTCTGTGATGATTTGTATCCCAGCCACGTTCATATTGTAGATGTTCATGTGGAAATCTGACTGACATGGCCACGCGGCTCCTAGCACCGGCTTGAGCGGTATAAGATTCAAATATTTCAGAGCGATG